>PVHP010030614.1:0-21570 GCA_004024765.1 Zapus hudsonius | reverse complement strand
ATTGCCATCTTTTAGCTATATAAGCACATAGAAAATGGTACCATAGATTCCTTTTGCTTTAGAAAAATGTCCCCTTTTCAAGACTTTTGTATGTCTCTAATTTGATTTATTGATTTTACCATTGAACAGTGAAGACTGTCACAGGCATCATCAGTGATGTTCTGTCTGTCAATTAATAATAAACACTGCCTGTGTGCCTGGCTGGTGTGTGAGGCAATGATGCAAATGCCATCCTGTCCTAACTCATTTCAACTCCATAGTGTCCTTGTTGGGACAGACAGGACTCAACTTTAAGAAGCTAAATTTAGACATTTTTTTACTGAATATACAAAATTTCCTCTTATAAAAACAAGCCAGGCATGGTGGTGCACGCCTTTAATCCCAGCACTTAGGAGGCAGAGGTAGGAAAATCACCTTTAGTTGAAGGCCACCATGAGACTACATAGTGAATTCCAGATTAGCCTGGGCTAAAGAAGGCCCTATTTCAAAAAATGAAAATAAGTAAATAAATAAAAGAATGGTTTAATTATGGAAAATAAAGATTTTCCTAATACCATTCTTCAGCATGAATGATAAAATTAGTCTAATTTTAGATTGCATTGTGTTAGAGTGTCTGATTTCAAAAATCTCTATAGAACTTGCTGATTTGAATTTTATTAAAGAAAAACACTAAATGAAGTTTGGCTTGTACACAGACAGAATTTCCAACAATCTCTGAAGTGTCCCTAGACATACTTGAGCCATGTTGTATTATTTATGTGAAGTAGTGTTCTCCATATTGATGATTATAAAATCAAAATATCAATTCTGAGAAATGTCCTGCAGTACCAAATGCATAGCCAAGATATACATTTTACGTAAAAACAAACAGCATATCCAAATTGCAAAATGCAAATTTCCCTTCATCTTTAATGAGAGGAAAAATTGTATGTATATCAAGGAATTATTTTAAACAGACTTCCTCCTGATTTATTGTCAGTAAATGCTTGATGTGTATACTTACATTATAAATGATCATGTAAAAATCCATTAAGCAAAAAGGTGGAGTGAGTGAAAGAAAGTTTAAAAAGCCTTGTTCCATATTAAGTGGCAGACTAATGATCTGAGTCACTGCTCCTAGAACCCACTTGAGAAAATCAAGTTCATCTCAGAATGAAGTCCCATGAAGCATAGTGATTGCTCTGTTTAGTATTCAATCAAAATGTTGAATTTTATAGGACTCTCATAAAACTTTAATATTCTGCCAGTGCTGTAATCAGATGAGCAAAGCCATATATTAACACAAAACACTTACGATTATATGGGGAATTAAGATTTTTAAAACATATGTTCAATCTACAATATGAAAGTAACAGGATGTTGTGTAGTTGATAGTTGTAGTTAAGCCTGTCATAAACTGCATCATTCTTTTTAAATATGAATAAAATATCAACTACAAAAAATGGTTTATGCACAGCCACTAATGTGAACAGGCAGTATGAGTCAACTGTAATGTATTAAACAAATCGCAGCTGTGAATGTTTTATTAAGTAATTTATTTCATGCCATGCTTATCCCCGTTACTCAATGAGACGATTTTACCTCGTGAAATGTATTTCATTTTCTTTTATTTGATTTAAAATATACACAGTTTCATGGGTTTTTATTTCTGCTATGAAAGCAAAAGTCTTTTTAATCTTACCAGATTATTCAATGTAAATAAAACATCTAGAAATATGGAAAGATTTGTTTCTTTTACAATAAGGAAGATGTCACTTTCAAATGGGTGCCTCGAAGAACAATAAGGAAAGAGAAAGAGATTCCTCTTTCTCAGATCAACCCTCGAGCACATAAATACAACAAGAGTAGGAACTTTATCTTTATACACCGTGTGGCACATACAAGATTTTTAGTAAACACTTTATGAGACAACATCCTGGCTGGGCTTGATGGCGCATACCTACAATCCCAGCAACCAGGAGATGGAGGCTCTAGGACCCGAAATTCAAGCAGCCTAAACTGGGAGTTCAAAGCCAGTCTAGGATAGGTGGTCAAACAAAAAAGGTGTAACTTATTCAATTTTAATTTTCTCTGGTTCATCAGGAAATAAGCTTGACTTAATAAACAAAAAGGATGTTTTCAATATCTAATCTTCTGCTCTGGATGAATCATTTAATTGATATGTCTAAAAGAAGAAGTGAATGATGCATATCAGCTGAGAACTCTAGAGTCAAATGATATACAGGTTTTAATGAAGCTAAGAAGTGCACATTTTTCAAATGTAAGATGTGAGGGACAAGACCTTTATAGTATGAGGAAAAGATGGTGAAATTAAAATAGAAAAGAGACTAATTGGAAAGAAGGAACCTAATGGAGGGTAGATTTGAGAGATGGAGAATGGGGTTAGGGGTGAGAATTATCACAGTTTAGTTTCTATACTTATGGAAGCTGTCAATAAAAACTTGAAAGAACAGATGTGAGGAAAGGAAAATTTGTAATATAATCAAGGAGAAAACTTTCTAAGGATTAGGTCCAGATTTGGTCTTCTTGGACTTCCTCTTCTTGGTATCCTATATAGTTTCTACTTCTATATTTTACACTTAAATCTTTTAGCTTCACTTCTGTTGAGGTCTGAAGTTTTACCCTCTGTTATTATTACTGGCTCTTTATTTCACTAGTGAAAAAATGAAATAGTCGGTATTTCTTACCACTATGGGTGAAAATGTACTTATAACTGGGGTCTCGATCCTTGGTATCTTCTACTAGAGAATTATATAGGTTCACAGGCACATTTCAATTAAACATTTTTGAAGTGTAAAATCATGGTAACTCCTTTGTTTTACCATCTCAAACTGAGAACAATGTTCATACCCTAATATCTTACATGTTGTAAAGAATAAAACTACATCATTGATGTTTTTAATCAAACCTTCACAAGTAAAAGAAGGTGGCCTCAAATAAACCAAATAATTCTCACTTACCTGTTTTTGAAAGCAACTAGAAATTTACTTCCTTCCAGAAACTTTAAAGAAAGTGTTCTTTTAAGACAGTAGTACAATTTCCTGGTATTCCTGATCATTTTCCATTGCAAAATGCATCTCATGATGCAATCATTTCATTTGAATGTATTCTTTCAGTGAGTTGCTTATACATACTTATGGTATCCTTCCAGTATGTCAGATTTTGATATGTAGACTAGTATCTATTATAAGGAATCTGGTCAGATTAGGTGAGAAAAGGTTAATAAAAAGCCTGTAGTGAATTCAATATTTGGCTCCCCAAACATGGGACTTCAAATGTAACCTTATTGGAATGAGATCTTCATAATGTAACCAAAGTAAGATGTGAAGATGAGATCACCTGGATGAAAAGTTTGTTCTAAAACTCAATGAACCACTCACCTCATGAGATACAGAAAGGGAGATGGCAGAGATAGAAGGGAAGCTGTACCTGAAGATGAAAACAGAAGCTGAAACACCATGTCCACAAAACAGGAAAAGTAATCCCTAGAACCCCCAGAGGCTGGGAGGTACAGAGCTGCTACCTTTATTGTCTAACAGATCCCATTCCTGACAACATTTTGATTCAGCAATTCTAGTCTACCATTTTAAGTTATGACATTTCTAGTAATTTCTTAGAGCTACCCAAAGAAACTTGCAAAGAACACTATGGAGGGATGGAGATGCACTCAGTTTAGTAAAAGGGGATGACTGTTGCCCATTCTAGGTCACAAATAGTAAGAACTGGAGAAATGACCACAGCCCAGAGAAAAGCTAAAGCAATAGGAAGGGTTACTTGCCAGGAGCTGTGACCTTAAGAAAAGGAAAGTAGCAAGTGATAACCAACGAGTCAGCAGGGAGTGAATAGGAGATATAACCCTGGCTTCTGGGTTCTGCCCTCTGACCTCCTGCCAACACCTCACACTGATAAATCATGAAAAGTGAGAGGGTACAGGAAAACCTGTCCCAGAGGGCACCCAGCAGGGTGAGCAAGGGAAAAGAGCACAATCGGAGGGGCCAATGAAGGATGTCTAGGGCAACATAAGATGCACGGTACCTTAAAAATATCTTTGCAGAAAATCTTTGTATTTGTCACTAATTTAGAAGCATGAAGAGGAAAGATAAGAACCAAAATAGCTTTGCAAATCATCAGACGTCTTAATTCATGAGAAATAATGATCTGGACACCTACAGAACTGTAGCATAAAGCATGTATGTGAAAAAAATAACAGAAGAAACAATGTTTCCTCTATGAAACTAATAGATTTCTTTTACAGAACAGGCATTTTTGGATTTCAGATATGAAACTAATATTACATGAAAATCAGAAGAGGAAATTGAGTATCAAATAAGTGTTTAGTGTTGTCAGAAGTACGATAGTTGTACATTTCAAGCTGTTATGACACTGTCATCGCTTCTATATACTGAATATTGTATTCCTATTAGAATGCCATATTATTATTTTTATTGTTCATAATGAGTTACATTATTTAATGGGCAAACGATGAGTTCTTATCCCCAGTTCCCCAATGGCACTCTTCCCCTCACCACTTGGCTGGAAATCCTCCTCCGTGGGCAGTCTGGATCAGTCCTTGAGGAAGGTGACCATGGATAGCCTAAACCTGGTTCTCCTGGCCCTAGTATGTTGTTACTGATGGGTGCCATGCCTCTGGATAGTCTCCCCCACCATGGCTCTCACAATCTTTTCCCTCTTCCGCTCAGTTCCCTGAGTCGTGGTGGATGAGTATTAAGGCTGCTTTAATGTTGTGAGCTTAGGGGTCTTTGTGTCAAAAATCATTGGTTTCTGTCTCACTGGCTTATCCTGTGTTGATTGAATGGCTGTGGTTGTGGGTCCCTTGTTCATCCCGTCATTCTCTGTGGGGTTCCATATGGATCCTCCATGGTATGACTGTGGTGGCTCATCTCTTGCCAGGATGTCAGCTATTGGCCTGCGGTCCGTTGGTAGTGTTAGATGGACCACAGCATTCTGAAAGATACAAATACAATCTCCATCGGAGAGTGAGATCAGTATTGGTTAACAGAGATACACAATTCTGGATTACTTAGAATCTATTTATAGTAGCTTCTCAGTCAATCGCTCCCATAGTGTATTTCTTCTCGGGAGCCCAAGAGTCTGGATCCGGTGCATATCACCCTAAGTTCCCAGTTCCAGTTAAGGCCTCCTTTTCACTAAGTGGAATATTTGGACAAATTTAAAAGCTGTTGATGGCCTCCCCCAGGCCTAGGCTCCTCCATTGCACAAGTGCTCCTTTCTGGTTCGCTGTTCTCTCCCAGTAGGAAGTACAGTCAGCCTACTCATGGCAGCAGACTGTGTTTCATGTCAGTGGTCTCTGCTCCAGCTGTCATTGACCAGCTTCCCCTGGCAGTTTATGCTGTGCCTTCCATCACTACACTAACTACCATCTGGGGGCTGCTTACCATTTCGGACCTTGAAGGGTCTCTTGATGCTGATTGATGGCATTCTGTGGTTTCTTCAGCAACAGGGTTTTGCCTCAGGCCTGGGGTGGATATAGAATGCCCTATTATTAAAAAATTTGATAAAATTATATTTCTTATAGTTTAAATATATGGAGTAATTTTCTAATTCAATGGATAAATGTACTGCAAGGCTTATGTGTTGTTAACAATAATTAAATACCTTTGTAGAGAAATTTAATTGGTCGTCAGTTCAGACCTCATAATCCTCACTTTGTGCTGAAGTTGGTAGCTGGGATTGTGAGTCAATTTTTAACATGAGTCTATTAAAGTGATGTTAAATACTTATTTTGAAACTTCATTTTAGCACATTTTGTTCAATGTAACCAGTGTTTCCACATTTATCTGATAACTTGAAACAGCAAAACATATGGATTAGGTCACATGTTATATCAATCTCCTATTTCCAATTTTATGAATTTTCTCAGCTGCACAGAGAAGCCAGGGTCTAAACAAATAAAGTGAACTGTGAACTATATGTCTGTGGAGGAGAAAGACAAAGACTTTTTTTTTTTTTTTGGCCAGAGACAGAATTGCAGCTGCAGATCTGAGATGTTGCAGAGCTCAGGTGGAGGCAGGAAAGATTTTACATAGGGCGCTTTGTCAGCCACAATCAGGAACCATCCAGAAGGAGGAACTGAGAACGAAAGAGAATGGAGATCAATGCTTCCAGCAGAGAACACATTGCAAAAATGCTCTTCCTGACAGACTGGATCTTGAGTCACCTATTCCAAAAAGAAAGAAAGCTTTCATCAAGCCAGCAAGAAGAGAAGGCACATCCGTGAGCAACCATCCTTTTGGTTCATTTATCTCGGCTGAAAGATGCTTCAAATAATAAAAGAAAAATCTATTTGAAGGTCTTAAAGTAAGAAAAATAGATGCACTTAACTTCAAAATAAGCAATTAGCATATAAAAATGGGGTTTCCCTTAAATCTTAACAAAGAATAAATACCCATGAATATATTTCTGAAAATTATGTGAAATGAGTGACAGGGAAACAGAGAAAAAAGGGGTTTTGTGGTTGCTGTCAATCTGGAAACAATTGAACTCATCATCTTGGTATGTTAGATACCACATCAGCTTTCTGGCTCATTCTAGTCCTGGCTTCATTTTTTTAAAACCATTTTTTGTGACAGAATATGTTAAGTCCAGTTATTCAAAAATTTAGTTAATATTTGTAAATTTAAAAATAATCTGCTAAACTCCCTAATTACATCTCTAATTTCAGAAATTAATTCTCCGGTTTTAACATCAAACAATGGAGTGTGCTAGTTATTTCTAGAATATATAAAAATAACACTAGACTAAACTTTTCTACTAAAACCATAATTAAACATAAGCTCTAATTAGTATTACTGCATTTTTTACATTAGAAAGGCCTTGATTTACTTGAACTGGTTAGAGACGAGGCAGCTGATGGTCATATATAAAATCAGAAATCAGAAGAGATTGTTGGTAAAATGCATAGTGCAATACCTAAAGCAAAAACAAAAAGATTCACTCAAAGAGATAGATTCAAAACCATTATAGACTGCAGGCCGCTCCCCTATGAGGCTGTGGACCCTGGGCTGGGCTCACTCAGGCAAATATTTCCATAACCTTATGGAGAGAAAGGACTTTGAGACATGGCTAGATAACATATCTGACGGACTTGTAGAAAAATGATCTGGATCACCTGATTAAGCCTGAATGGGGTGGTCCAGCTCAGGCATCTTTCCAATAACCTGGAGACTCTCTTCAAGCGGGACTTCCTCAGACTCCTTCCCCGGGAGCTCAGTTTTGACTTGTTAAAGTGGCTTGATCCTCAGACTTCACTCTAAGCAGTGAACTAAGGTACTAGGTGCCTGTACAGAGGTGTGGCAGACTGCGTGTAAGAATTTGGGCTGGCAGATAGATGATCCTATTCAAGACGCCTTGCACTGGCAGGAGGTTTACTTGAAGGCTCTTTAGAGAATGAAGCACCTGAAGGGCCATGAGACCTCATGGTTGATTGGTCATAGTGCCACACTACAAAGACGGACTTCTCTGTACAGGGTCAGATGCTTACTTCTGGGATGTCAGCAAAGGGCAGTGCATTTATGGCAACCAGACCCACACCCGTGCAGCGCTGAAGTTCCATGGACAGACACGGTGGTTTGCTGAGAACGGAGCTCTGGAGCCAGGACCCAGCACTTCTGGGGACACACTTTTAGTGTGGACTACGCTGATGAACTGGATATCTTGGTGAGAGGCTCTGGAACTTCACTGTGAAAGTATGGGCTTTATGTGCTAGGACTTCCTGCACACACTCACTCACTGGGCACACGGAGTGGGTCACTAAGTTAGTTTTGCAGAAGTGGAAAGTCAAGTCTCTCTTGCATAGCCCTGGAGATTATATCCTATTAAGTGCAGACAAATATGAAATTAAAATGTGGCCAACTGGGAGAGAAGTCAATTGCAAGTCCTTAAAGACATTGTCTATCTCTGAAGATAGAAGTGTCTGCGTGCAGCCAAGACTTCATTTTGAATGCAAATACATTGTGTGTAGTTCAGCCCTTGGTCTCTACCAGGGGGACTTTGTCAGTTACGATATTATCTCAGGGTCATCAAGACACCTGAGATAGCAAATAGCCTTGCTTGGCTTTGGAGATGTTTGACAACCGCTACCTGTACTTCATGGACTTAAGAAGAGTCTGATTAGCCGCTGGCCTCTGTCAGAGTACAGGAAACCAAGGAGAGGCTCTAGCTTCCTGGTAGGCGAAGCTCCTGGCTGAAAGAACTGATGGGCACAATGACACAGACTTGAGTTTTACCACCAGCATGCCTGTCCACAGTATTTATCTGGTGGTGTGGAAGGAGCTCGGCTAGATACCAAGAGCCACCACCACTGACTGATGGGATGCCAGGGCTGTGGGTTTTGGGTGCAGCCTCTGTGACAGCCAACCGCATGAACCAAAGTTCTCATCTAATGGTATCATCAGGCACTGCACAATCCTTTTTCTATGTTTGCCAGGGGCCAGGCCTTGGGCAGGGGAGGGCTTCTTTTATTGACAATACACCGCAGCAGGCTTATGGGGCACAACATCGACTTCATTTTCACTTGGTTATGTTGGTCAGTATAAGAGGATGCATTTGGGGGTTTGTCATTCTTAAGTGGAATACTGGTTTTAAGTAAAGAAAGTCAATTGATTCATTAAAAAATTATAGATAAATTGAAATTTAATTCTAAATATGCTTTAGTAATTCATAGAAAGACAGGAAGAAGAAAACAAAGAATCAAAAACAAAGGAATAAGCACAATACAAGATCATAAATGGCAGATAAGCCCCAACATAACAATAAAGAGATTAGATGTAAATTGAGTAATTATGCAGCTAAAAGATGCAGATTGAGGATGAGGATAATAAAACATGTCTCAGTAATGTACTCTATGAGAAAATTACTTAAGTATAGCAATATTGGCAAATTGAAGGTTAAAAGCATGGAAAATACGCCCATCAAAAGAGACTATCTAATGCACCACCCAGCGCTGCAATTAGCTGTAGTCCCCTATTGTGCTATAAAGCACCAGAACTTTGAGTAAAAGAGATTTACGATTTTTATCATGAAGAAATGATGTTTGAGGTGACAGATATGTCTGTCCCATTTTAAACATATGTGTCAAAACAGCATAGAATACTTTATAAATATGTGCAAATTTTAAAAACATAAATCGATTTTCTCTCTTAGATGAAAACATTAAGAAATAAGAGGTGAGAGTTAGGAGAACTAAGCTCTATAGCAAGATAGAGAAGAGAATTTAAGAATGTATCTGACACTCAAAGTTTAGCATTTTTAGTAAGAATTAAGCTGGCAGATGGTAAGTGAAATGTTATGAAACTTGTACAATACTGTTCAATATTTTTTCCTATTTCTGGATTTCACCTAATAACTGCTGCTTTCTTCTTTCCAATGGCCTTAGTCCTTTGTGCCCCATAGGATATATACTACCTGTACTCATAGCAGCAACTCTAAGCTTTTCATTCTTTTTACTTGCTCATTTTAGATATTTATAATAATCACATATATGCCCTATTGTGTGTTCCTTTTCCTATAGAGACATTGATTAGAACAGAAGACATTGGCCTTGTGTGGTATGAGAGCTTGAAATACACACAGAAGATAGTAATACCCAGCCTCTCAGAACATGGTTTGTCAGTGCACCGATCCTTTGAGCTGATAATGGACAGCTAGATTAAGGCTAGTGGACACAATAGAGATCTCAATGGAGGGTCATTTATTTGTCCTCTATCAGTTATTGATTGGTTTCTTTGTTTGATTTTTACAGTGCCAAGAATCATATCCAGAGCCTTATGAATGCTAAAGCAGCACTCATACTGAGCTCCATCCCCGGCCTTGTTTATTTTATTTTATTTTATATTTTGGGAGGGTTTCAAGGTAGGGTCTCGCTCTAGTCCAGGCTGACCTGGAATTCACTATGTAGTCTCAGTGTGGCCTTGAACTCATGGCAATCCTCCTACCTCTGCCTCCAGTGCTGGGATTAAAAATGTGCGCCACCACGCCCGGCAGCCTTGTTTATTTTAACAGAGGAAATATTCGCTGAAAGAATTCATGTTGGGGATTTGAAGGATCACTGAAAAGCAATGAAGAGGATTGTTTAAATGCAATGAACATCATGCAAAGGTGTTATTTGCATAATTAGATAAATTTAAATATTTCAATAAATTAGTAAAAGAGGAAATGAAAATGATACTGAGAAAAGCAACAAAATCTCTTTTAATATAAATCACTAGAATTTTAAGAGATTTTATAAGTTTTGTTGTGGTGACATGAATATCTAGGTAGGCTTAGAGAGACTGGAGATATATACGCTATAATTAAAAAGCATATTTATACCTTTTAGAATAGAAGCAATAAAAATACATGAAGGATCCAAGAAGAGATTGAAAGTTGTATGAATTTTTAATGGATAACACTTGATACAGTTTCTAGGTAGAATTTCTGTGGGACCTTGCTGAGAGGCATGGAGGACATAGCGTTAAAGGGAAGTTGAGACTGGCCTGAAACCTGACAATCTCATCCTGAGACCTGCAGGAGTTTTGGCCATCTCCTTCCCTCCCCAAACCTGGAGCCACTTGGCAGGCCCCAGCAAACCCTAATGAGTCGAGACACTTCAAGGCCTGACTTTACTGGAGTTCACATAATTCAGCTATAAGGTAATAACAAGCCCAGGCAATGAGAAACTTTGAAGGTCACAACTCCTCTACAGCCATTGCCATCTGTTACATGCCTAAAGTCACCTAACTTCTACCACCTGGGGCTGAGAAAGTCCCCCCAACTTATCCATGCAAACCAGACATAGACAGGTTACTGGCCCCTGCCAATCCTTTAATGAAACATCCATAGGCCATATTGCCCCCACTAATCCCCTTGCCTCTTATGCTCCTGCCTCTCCTTTTCCTTCTAAATGAAAGCATCCCTCCCCAATCTAATAAATGAGCTCTTCACTGCAAGTGTCTCCCGAGAGTTCTTCCTCTAGTAGGCTCACCGCTGTCCCAATACTCTGCACACATAGCTCCATGGGTAGGGAGTTGATGTGCTCAACGACTCCCTAAGTAATCCACGATCCCACATATTTCAATAAAACTACAAGAAAATTCAAGTAAGGATGAGTTCAATGTCCAGAATGGTCTACATTGTGAAGTGGAAGATGAGGTAGAAGTGGAGTTTCTGGATGGTGGGCTGTACAATTTTTCTATCCATTTCTGTTTCTGTCAGAGATAATAATGATTGTGAAATTTCTTGAAATAATTTATTTACATTTCATTAATTTTGTTCATTTTTCTATATGTGTGTTTTATTTTTAAATTAAAAGTTTGAGGAGTTGGGGAGATAGCTCAAAGTTTAAAGATGCTTGCTTATAAAGCTTGCTGACAGAGGTTCAGTTTTTCAACTATGTAAAGCCAGATACACAAAGTGGTGCATGCATCTGGAGTTTATTCCTAGCCCATTCTCTCTCTCTCTCTGTCTCTGTCTCTCTCTCTCTTTCTCTCTTCCTCATAAACAAATAAAAATATTAAATGAAATTAATTTTTTCAAAAAAGTAGAAAATAAAAGGCTGTAGAAAGCTCAACACTGAGTTTCTATTAAACCTATCAAGGCTTGGGGTACAAGAAGGGAGAACTACAGGATACATTGGTTTACTGTGGGACACTGTCCTCAACACATGACCTGATTGGCCCATTCATAACCCCATGGTGGTTTACTGATACCTCACCAGACTAACACAGTTCTGTGTCTATCAACATTGTGACAAGGAGGATGGAAGGTTACTCAATGAAGGAGATTAGAGGAGAGAGAAGGGACTACCTGGAAGAGGAGGCGGAAGGGGAGGAAGAAAGGCATCACATACAAATACTATCAGTATTATCGTCATCCATAACCCCCAACATTGGAAACAGAAAATCATACTTTAATGTAAATCCTCACCCAAATTTCCAGCAAATAATAGGAACTCTCCCTAAAATAAAATAATACTTTTATAGAAGTATAGAAATGAAGTTTTATTCCAAGCTAATCAATTTGTATACTTATTAATCTCTTTTTATTTTTTAAAAGAATGGAAATGAAACTACATCTGAGGAATGTTAATATATAATATGTATCCACAATTAAATTCATTGGCAAAAGTTATCCAAAATTCTCTTTCAAAAACCACTTAGCAAATAAAACTCTTATCTGTTCTTTTCACAAAGGAGACTAAATTTCTGTTCCCCTCTGCCTTTTGAGAGATTCATAATGGGATTCTTCTGCAGTGTGTTTAAATATTTGGCTTTAGGCCAAAATGCAACAGCTCTGAGTCTTTGGAAACCTAAAGATTAACCTTAGGTGAAAACAGATGACTTTTGAAAGGTTTAAAAGTTACCTGAGGTACTTAATATTTTGTTCCCCAAATGAACTATTTTTCTAAATATTAAAGAAAGTTTTGGCTTCTAGACTAGCTTTAAATTCATGTTTCATGAAAAGAAAAAGGGTTGGTCAGAATTCCTTGTAATGTTGGTTACCTGGCATGTGAGGACATTGAGATTCTATTTACTAGGAGGTAAGTGCTCAAGTTGAAAGCATAAGGTCTATCTAATAAAACTAAAAGAAAGGAAAGAAGAGATTTCTTCAAAAAGAGAAAGGCTCTCATCATCTAGTCACTGAATTTAGACAACCTAAGAGGAGCCTGACTCAGGATGTGTCATCGCACTAGTGTGACTGTTTGAGGAAGTTATGAATTGCTTAGAAACACAAAATTTGCTCAGTGTAACTAAGAATAAAACTTACTAGACAATTCATGAATAGTGCTGGCATAGTCACAGTAGACTGACTTTGTAGCATGTTATAGTGCTGACCAGAAGGCAGTGTGTCCATCTATCTATGAAAGGATGCAGCTTTAAATGACAGCCTTGGAAATATTTACATATTTATTAAGTGATGTTTGGATACAAGGAAGAAAAATGTCAAATAGTCTCTGAAAATGGACTTGTAAAGAGATTGTAGGACCATTTTGAAAAAATCTAACATGTCTGAGAGTGTGATTGAGGCACATTAGCCTATAGAGAGATTTCTTTCTCTCTTTTTTCACATGTGCATGTGTGTGTGTAGTATGCATGCATGTGTGGATGCGTGTTTATATTTATGATGGGTTAGATGTGGAATGTTCCTCATATCCTACTGTGTTTGTGATTAAGCCTCATACTTGGTCCCCAGGTGGTGGCAATTTAGGAAAGTTGTGAGGTCTCTGGGAAGTGGAGCCTTGCTGAAGGAGATGTGTTGCTAGGAGTGGGCCTTGGATTAATGTAGGCCAGCTCCAAACCCAATAGTTACTTAGACTATGTCCTTCCTGCTGATATGAATGAAGGTTGTGCAAGCCAGACTTCCTGCTCTGGTCTATCATACTTCCTCCACCATGAACTTTCCCCTTGAAACTCTAAGCCAAATTAAACCCTTTCTTTCCATAATCTGCATCTGGTCAGATGTTCTGTCCCAGTAATAAGAAGGTAAATACTACAATATTACATAGCCACATATGTTATATGTGAAATTCTGTTTATATATGTGCACATGGAGGCCATCGGACAGTCAGGTATCACCCTTAATTGCTTTCTACCTTATTATGATATGATATATGATATGATGTGATATAACTGATACATGATATGATATAATATATTATGAGACCCTCACACTAAACCTAAAAATCACCAATTTAACTAGACCCATTAGTGATCTCCCCAGTCCTGTGTGCTGCAGAGACAGAAGAATCACAGGAGCTTGTGACAACTGCAGTCCCAAGTTCTAGGAGGCACTTTCTTAAGGAAATACACAGAAGAGTGATAGAGGAAGACATTGTATATTCTACTCTGGCCTTCACACGTGTGCTCAGGACATGCATCTGCACACACATGTCCATATCTCCTATCACACATACTACACATGCACATGCAAAATAAACACATTCTGTGTCACATATTCTTCATGATAGGTAGTACACTCATTCTTAGGTAACCTATGTTTTACCTATACATCTTCAAACTAAAAGAATTTTCCAAGAATTGCAACATTATAACTGTATGCCTGAAGCAGATCAGAGGCACAATTCAAGGAGCTGAGAAGTGACAGTTGAGTGTTCAGCACTAGATTAGACATCTCTCACACACTCCCCAAGGCTCAGGCACCAATGAAGAAGAGGTGGTGGAAAGAATGTAAGTGCTGTGGAATGCTGTCTTCCAGATACAAAGCAGAGGCTGTGTTTATGAGCACACAGCTGCTGTTGCTAATGCACAAGACCTGCATAATATTGGGCCCATCAACATGTTCTCATAGGGGATAGATGAGGGGGAAAGACATCAAAATAGAGAGGGGCTAGTTGGAAATAAAAGTGGAGGGGGAAGAAAGGGAGGAGGAATAAAGGAAGGCACTGGGGGTGATTATAAGGATATATTTTGTTTATATATGGAGGTTGTCAATAAAAAGTTTTTTTTCTTCTTTTTTATTGTCCATAATGAATTACATTATTTAATGGGCAAACAATAAATTGTTATCCCCAGTTCCCCAATGCCCTTCTTCCCCATCACAAATCATCTGGATATCCTCCTCCATGGGCCGTCTGGATCAGTCCTTGGGGCAGGGAATCATGGATAGCCTAGTATTCTCCTGGCCCTAGTATGTTGTTACTCAGGGCATCATGCCTCTGGATATTCTTCCCCACCACGGCTCTCACAATCTTTCAGCTCCCAATAAAATTTTTTAAAAAACAAAAAATACAATTAAATATATACTGATGTATAAAAATAAATAAAAAATTCAAAAACAAAGATTATTTTTTTTTGGTTTATGGCTGACCTGGACTTCACTATGTAGTCTCAGGGTGGCCTTGAACTCATGCCAATCCTCCTACCTCTGCCTCCCAAGTGCTGGGACTAAAGACATGCACCACCACACCTGGCTAAAAACAAAGATTTTTAATGTTCTTCTAGCCTCATTGATCAGTATGGATATAACAAATTAATATGTTTTTGGATTGGATTGTGTGAGAATGTTTGACTTTAAAAATTACTAGTTAAGTTGCTCACTTCAGCTTCATTTAAAAAAAAAGTTGTGGCTTGGGATAAGGACTAAATTTGTAATGATTTCTGAAATGATCCTACACACACACACACACACACACACACACACACACACACACACACACATCAGCAATTTTGCATTACATAGTTGTGTGAAGTGTCATTCTCAGCATTAATGATAGTAAAATCAAAATATCAGTCAACTCTAAAAAATATGTTGAGATGCTTCTTACATTTACCTTCCCACTACTGGGACAAAACACCTGACCAGAAGCAGCTTTTAGGAGGAAAGAGTTTATTTCAGGCTTACAGTTTTGAGGAAAAGCTCCGTCATGAGGGAAAAAGCTGGTTGACTTCATCATACATCTGCAACAAAGAGAACAGTAAGCAGGAGCTAGCACTGAACACATACACATAGTGGGCTTGACTCCTTGACCCCAAGGTCCACCCCCAGCAATATGGCTTCTACAGCAAGGCTCCAAATTCCAAAACTCCACCACCTAGGGACAAGTATGAAGCTTAATCAAAAACATCTGAGGCTATGGGAGACATCATTATTCAAACCACCAGATGATGCCTACATGCTGTGGTAATCAAATATTAAAGCAAGACTTATGTCACAATAAACATGTCCATCTCACTAGCAAGCAAACTTGCTTATCTTTAATAAATGGTAAAATTATATGTATACCAAAAAAGAAGGAGATTCTCACATTAAGTTTTTTAGAAGAAACAAATATATTTGCTGCATAAAACATAAGAATATGTAACCCTTAGATTATAAAACTTTGTAAATGAAGCCAAAATAATGCTTAATACAGAAAATTTTTATCTTAAAAATGTACTGGTATGCTAATTTTAGTGAAAATTTGCACTTTTGTAGGTGCTTATGATTGGGATCAAAGTTAGTGTATTAGTGGATACCTGTAGATCCAGAGTACAAAACTGAGAAGTAGAATTGGAAGACAAGCATCCTACATGCAGAAAATATAGAGCATTATTATATATTAGACGGAAGAATATCAGATCACCACACACAGTGAAGTTTATTTATGGATAAGCTCATGCTTTACCTAAAAAGGATTAATATATGCAACATTTTGGGACTGAAAATATTTTCAGCCTTTTCTGTCTTGTCAAGTATTCCACAAGACATGCTAAGAACTTGTATATAACAAGTGGATATCCTCCATTAATGACATGTCATTTAGAATTCTGAGCATTTCCTCTTTGATCAAATATTTTCAAAAGCTGAAGTCTAAATATAACTTATACCTTGGCTTTTCTGAAGAAACAAATAACAACCCAAATCCTCAATGACTCAGAACATAATTTACTTTTCACCTGCACTGCACATGAATTGTGAATCAGGTGTGGCTCAGCTAAATTGGACTTGGCTCTCCTGGAGCAAAGCACTAGATTTTTGTAAATATGCCAGAGAAAAGACAAAGAAAACCTAGCCAAAAATGTTCTGCATTTTAAAGTTTCTGCTCATAGGCTCTGATCGCTCATGTAGCCTCACATAGAACACATAGAAATCAACAAGGGCATTGAAAACAAGTCTCGAGGACAATATAAAAAACCCAGGGAATAATAGGTAGCCACTAGTCTCAGAGAAAAATAATTTTAAAAACCATTCTCAGAAATCTAGACCAGCTATTCAGTTAAGTATGATAAATATAAGCACGATTACACGTACTAGTTTTGCTTGTTTTAACAAAGATTCTAATGCTAACAGTGAAAAATCCATTCTATTCTGATACAGAATTTTCAGCTTTGTCAAAGAATGAAAATAGGATCATATAAAAGAAAAAAGAACGCCATTTCTTATAAATAACTGAAAGTGTGAATGCTGCTTAATTTAATAATCAATGAATAAAAAAGTAAAAAAAAATTTTAAAGTACTTGAACAAGAAGCATCTTACAGAAAGAAAGGGTTTATTTCTGGTTTACAGAATTCATCATCCTGGTAAAAGCTTGGCAGCTAGGCATCACATCTTACCAGCATGAAGGAATGTGAGTGAGCTGAGTGGAACAAGTAGGGCTGAGCTATAACACTCAGTAGCTTGACTCTAATGACACACCTCCCCCAGCAAGGCTCCACCTCCCAAAGGCTGACAAGCTGGGGATTAAGAATAACACTTAATCACAAGCACAAGAGCTAATTAGGGACACTCTGAATTCAAGCCACCATGACCAACCACCTTGTTTTGTGTAGAGATAACCACAACAGTGATTAAAACAGAAGGCCCATAGTTGCTTGCAAGGGGACAAATGCAGACATGAAGAATACCTTACCTGTATAGTGGTTTGTCATTTTGGACATTCACTTTTTATTTCCCTATGCATGTACAAGTTATCAAATAAAAGAACTTAAGAAAATGTTAAATGGAAACATGTGATTGGATGGCAATATTTGAACAGAATGGTTGTGCTTGTCTTAAAGCAAAAGTACTGCTGGATACATACAATACCCCTTAAAATACTAAAATCCGAGATGTGTCAGCTCAATTAAAAGTACTCTTATTATCCCAATGTTTTCTTCAGAAAGATGCAAAAAATCTCAGCTTTCCTACATCTTTCTTCTTTATGTTGTCTGGTAGGAAGGTAAGAACCAAGATTTGTGCCCCAGTTCTAACAGTCACCTCAACTTGTGTGACATTCTCCTCATCCCTCTATATTTAGATGGTCTAAGCTTGTTCTGTCCCTAAACTGTCTTATGTTGCCTCATTCCCTATTTCATAAGCCACTTCACATATTTTTATTAAATTCTAAGTGACAAGGATTTTTTTTAAGTTATAAAATTTTAAAACTTTAAGAAATTCTCTAGTGATGTAAGTACAGCTGTCATAGTCAGTCACACACCGCTGGGATGAATCTCCAAACCAGGCACAATTTTGGGGAGGAAAGAATTTATTGAAGTAACAGACCCAGGGGAAGTTAAGGAAAAAAGGCTGGCCCCCTTTTACAGAAGCAAGCAGAGAGAGAAACAGCACCTCCAGAAGCAAGCAAGCAAGCAAGCACGCTGTGTCACTGTAATTCACAAAATGCAGAACTGCCAGACCTGGTGTTCAGGCTTTTCTGTTGCATATCTATCCCTAGTATTTTGCTTCCAAATTAGAAAGGGCCAGTCCCCAGGAGGCTAGGCCAAAGTGACACTTCCTCCAGCCAGAAGCCTGGAGACAATAAACAATTTAATAAACACAATTCTAATAAATTTCATTGGGGGACATTATTCAAACTACCACAACAGCCTTTTAGAGTTGGGTGCCACCCTCAGGTGTAAGAGACAGAAGGATTGCACCGAATTTGAGACCAGGCTGTCTACAGCAGTGAATTCCAAGCCAGCCATGGCTTCAGAGCCATGTCCGGCTTCAAAAAGCCAAAAATAAGTAAATACAGACATTTGACTGGCTCTACCCACAATGCAATGTAATTTGTGAAGTCATGATGCTTCTAGTTTTATGACTTGTCTGGTGAGTAATGTTGGAAAGGGTCTTTATTCTCCCTATGCCTCAGTTTCCTTCTGCAAAAAATAGGAATAATGGGGCTGAAGAGATGGCTCAGCAGTTGAGGCGCTTGCCTCAGGTGCCTGGAGCCCCGGGTTCGATTCCCTAGGACCCACGTGGGCCGGACCCACGGGGTGGTGGCCCTGGTGCTCTCTCTCTCCCTCTCTCTCTCTCTCTCTCTCTCTCTCTCTCTCTCTCTCTCTATATATATATATATATATATATATATATATATATATATATATATATATATATATATATATATATATATATATATCTGTGTGTGTGTCTGCTTGAAAATGAACAAATAAAATATTAAAAAAAATAGGAATAATGGCACTTGCCTCATAAAATAGTAACAATGATTGAGCTAATAAAGCAATATAACAATATTTTGAAGTAGCAGGTAGCACATGTTAGCTTTATTATTTTTCATTGTATTCATTGTGTTAGGGAGCACTTATTGATTGAAGAATATCTGTAATAAATCCTGGCATCAAATGGACTTCACTAGACAAATAGCCTAAATTCTCCTTGGAGGTTAGATAAATGGAAAGGATTTGTTAATGTTATTCTAAGAACTGATTACACTTATTACTCTTTAGATCTGTCTTATCAGAGGCAAGCAGGACACTATGCCTAACTCCTTTTTGATTTTTAAGGTAGAAATGTCAAATTGAACTGACCTGGTGAAAAAGTGCCCTGCCTCCCCCAAAATGAACAGCAGGATCCCAGGTCATTTGCTGAGCTGTTTCAGTTTCTTCTAAAGGGACTGAAACTGTTCAGAGAATTGTGTTTTGCCTGCTCAAGCATTTAAGACAGTAAAATGTGGGCATCAAAGTTGGAGGTGATTAATACTCAGATTCTGTGCCCATCATTCTAAAAAAGCAAGCACCAAAAGATGGCTTTCTAGAATCTAATTTTTAAATATGTATTTAGCTATTCATGAGAGAAAGGACGAGTGTGGGTGTTCTAGGGACACTTGCACGTGAACTCCAGGTGGATGAGTCACTTTGTGGGATTGGCTTTTTGTGAGCACTGAGGAGTAAAACCTGGAAAGTCAGGCAGGCTTTGCAAAACAAGTGCCTTTAAATGCTAAGGCCCTTTCTTCAGCCCTCTTTCTAACTTTGATGAGTGCCTAGCACTTGTAACCTCTCAAGAGGTATGCTGAATAATGGAGTGAAATAATACAGAGACATCCCAATACTGTTGGTAACCAGGATAGTTGAGAAAGCATGGAAGAAAAAATAATTTTAAAAATCACAATTTAAGTAAAACTTATCTCCACATATTTTAAATTTAAGTGCAAGATTATTTAAGTAAAATTGTTTCCAATATTTTAGGTACATTTACTCATTTAATATATAATCCACTAGTATAAAATAATTCAAAGATACTAAGGATCAAATAAATTGCTTAATAAAATGTCACAGTTCAGAAATAACCTATTTTCTCATTCACTATATGAGTTCCTTTTTTTAATTCAAGTATTAGAATCACCCCGGTGAAAGCAAGTAGCTCAGTTTCCAGTGCTCTTCTCCCCCTGCCTCATCTCCACACTCACAGCATCTCCGTCTACTGGACATCATTCCTTCACATGGGGCTCTATTGCTTAGGCTATGGATAATTATAATCTTTAATCAGAAAAATATATATATTAAAGTTCCTCATAAACTATATGCAAAACATTAGGCTCAATGAAATGTGTGAGGCGACACAGTTTTTATTTTCAGCACATAAACTGAGCCAACCAATCAAAGTGATATCTAAGGAAGCAGTTGATGGCATATAATATATTTCTTAAAGTATCCTTATACTAATTAAACAATACTTTTCTATGTAAAAGCACTTTATAGTTTACAAAATACCCCCATAAGTTTCAATTTCAACAGGAGTTCTTTGTTAATAGATGGCCTTTTAAAAGACCAAACTTCTGCAGTGTCCCGTTTTGTCATCAGCAAATAAATTCTCACAATGTTGATTTTTAATGTTCTCCAAAATTCCACTTAGAAATCAGGTCACTCTCATACCACCAATGTAGTGTCCTGCTTTGTCACTGGCATTTCATGGAGAAGAGACAGAAGAGAAGGCTATGTAATGTGGAAGAAAAGAAGAGACAAAGTACTGGAAATTTAGGTGATCAGCTGAGTGCTATGAAATAAAACCCTTCACTCTTCCTCTCACTACTCATATTTCTCTGACAATCTGTCTTAGTCACAGGCCACTGGGATGAATCTTCAAACCAGGCACAATTTGGGGGAGGAAAGTATTTATTGAAACTACAGTTTGAGGGAAGTTCCATAACAGCGAAAGAAGCTGGCCCTCTTTCACAGGTCTGAACAGAGAGAAAAACCCATCACTTATACCACACACACAGAATAGGGAACAGGCAGGAGGGGCAAAGAGAGTTTCTTCTCCTTTATATAGGTTTAGGGTGGGGTCCTGCAACCAACCCTTCCCTAGACTTAATGGCTTTCTGAGTCTCTGTAATTTCATTCCTGCACTGCCCACACAGGAAAGGATGTTTACTTCTAGCTTTTTTGAGCTTCTTTACATCCTGCCCCCTACTGAGAGGCTGCCTTTCTGTAAACATCCTCAGAGACCTACCCAAGATAATTAAAAAGATCAAGTTGACAACAAAGCCTAACCATCACACTATCATGAATGGAAACTTGGAAAAGATATTGGCTGAGCATGGCACTCTAGAACATTCCATAGACCTGATGGAATCCTCTGCTCCTTCATGGATGCCATTTCATATGCACTGCAATAAAATGGCAGTGAATGGTGATTATCTGAATCAGCAAGCATAGTAGCATGAATATGTAGCTGTCTTCCTTCTCAGAGTCCCTTCTACACCAGGCATGGCTCTTCCCAATACAGTCAGGACGCGGGTCCATGTTTCTATGCTGGGGGAAAGAGTAAGCATGTGGGAGGGTGTATAACTATGCATATCCTTCTGAGCATTACCTTGATTGATGCTAGTATATTAA
>PVHP010030613.1:0-21555 GCA_004024765.1 Zapus hudsonius | reverse complement strand
TGCTTCTGAGGGTCTTCTTCAGTAGTGTTACTGGTACTCATTTTGGGGACCAAGAGGTCTCAGTCAGTCTCTGCTGGAGGGAGGGGGGCGACAGGCACGATTCCTCAGGCTATTCCCACCCACCCTGAGGCTCCTGCAGTCTTTCCACCCCTCTTTTGCAATGTTTTATTACTTTGCAAAGGGAGAGAGAGAGAATGGGTGCTCCAGGGCCCCTAGCCCCTGTAGTCAAACTCCAGATGCATGCGCCACCCTATGCATCTGGCTTTACTGGGGACTAGGGAATCAAACCCACGCTGTCAGGCTTTCAAACAAGCACCTTTAACCACTGAGCCATCTCTCCAGCCCCTGTTATTCCCGTTTTCCAGGTGAAGAAAGTAAGGGTCTGAGACACAGAGGGCTTCTCGGGAGCCGTGCAGCTGATCCAGCGTGGAGCTAGGCTTGAGCTCGGGGCTCCTTCCTGTCCAGGCCTCTACAGAAGGCCACATCCTCAAGAAGCAAAGAAACGATGGAGTCTAATCTAACCTCTCTGCCCTGGCTTCCCCTTTGCTCCCCGCAGGGAGTTCTTCGGACAGGGATGGATGAAGGTAGAGAAGAACGAAAGGACCCCGTACATCATGAAGACCACCAAGCACTTCAATGATGTGAGTATGATGGACAGCTCCTTGCTGCCCATTTCTCTTGGGCAGGAGCCAACCACAAGGCCCGGGCCAGCTTACTTCACCTTAGTCTCGGTTTATTCACCTGTCCGCTGGGCTGACCATGGACAGGCCACACAAAAATGAACTGAGACAGAGACACTTCCTCAGACCTCTGCTTACCATGAATAGCCTCTCCTCGGAGCTATTGGCAAAGGGGATGAAAAGGAAGGATTAGAAGGAAGGAAAATTTTCTTTCGAGGCTCCGTTTATTGGTTCATTCATTCATTCATTCATTTTGGGTTTGTTTTTTTTTTTTTTTTTTTTTTTTTTTTTTTTTTTTTTTTTTTTTTTTTTTTGAGGTAGGGTCTCCCTCTAGCCCAAGCTGACCTGGAACTCACTATGTAGTCTCAGGCTGGCCTCGAACTTATGGTGATCCTCCTACCTCTGCCTCTGAGTGCTGGGATTCGAGGCATGGGTCACCACACACAGCTCCTTTATTTATTTTTATTTGTGTGTGTGTGCGCACACACACGCATGTCATACACCTGCCACAGTGCATACTTGGGGGTCAGAGGACAACTTTGCTGTGTCTGCTCCACCTTCTTTGAGACAGGATCGCTCACTGCTGCAAACACACTGTCCGACTGCAGGCGAGCATCAGACTCGCCGGCCCATGGCTTGGGGGTCTCCTGGCTCTATCTGGAATCGCTGCAGGCACATCGGGAAACACAGATGCATGCAGCACTTTGCATCTGGCTTTATGGGGCTGCTGGAAACTTGAACCTGGGCCAACAGGCTTTGTAAACAAGCACCTTTAACCACTGAGTCAGAAAATGGCAGAAAACCTCTCTCTAATAAGTACACAACCTATACATCTCTGAACTTCCTGAAATATTGTCTACCCTGGAAATGATGGTGTAATATCTTAGCCACCATGATGGGTAATATTTTTAAATTATTTTTAAACATTGTATTTATTTGTGCATTATATTGATTGATTGATTGAAGCAGAGAGAGATAGAAACAGAGAGAGACAGAGGATGGGCACACTGGGGCCTCTAGCTGCTGCAAATGAACTCCAGATGCAGGTACCACTTGGTGCATCTGGCTCTACATGGGTACTGGAGGACTCGAATCCTGGTGCTTAGGTTTTGCAGGCAAGCGCCTTAACTGCTGAGCCATCTCTCCAGCCCCTCCACAGGAATATTAAAGAGACTAGAGGCCCCAGAGCTGCTGGGAGCAAGGCTGAGTTTAAGCCAAAAGCTTGAGAGTGATTCTGGACAGGATCAGGATAGCCTGAATCTGATGGAACACTTACCTGGCATGTACAAGGCCCAGGCCTCAATTACCAGCAACTTCCCCACACTTCCCAAGCTCCGTCCCCCTTCATCCATGGGCCTCGTGACTTTCCTGAGAACATTTGATCTCGGCATCTTCATTCCTCCGAGTTGAATCAACACAAGAGTCTTTCATGGTCAGAAGTGAGAGCACATGATCCCACTTGTCCTGACTGCCTGGCCACTGCCCCACAGACAACCCCAGCAAGGACAGGCCCCTGATAAACACAGGCGGGTCCTTGTCAACCAGGAAGAAACAAGAAAGGCCTGGTATTGCAGCATGAGAAGGGGCTCTCTGGGGCCTCCTGGCCCGACACCAGGTGCTCCTTAGTAAGAACAGCAGCAGGAGAACACGTGCTCTCTTAGGACAGAGAGAGTGACAGGACCAGACAAGACCTCAGGAGACAGGCCAAAATGACTGTGCCCTACTGCCCCTCTGCACGCCCCTTCCCTGCCCCATGCTGTGCCCAGGATTGAGTCGGCACCAGACAAGAACAGGATGCATTGCTAACCATGTGGCAGACACTGAGGTAAGGGCTTTGCGGCGTCATCTCATTCAACCCATGATATTGATTCTAGAAGAAATGGAGGCTGAAACAGGTTAAAAGGCACTGTCCACAGGACAGAGCAGGAAGGTCCTCTATGAAGCCGTGCAGTGGGCCTCTGGAGGCTGCCCTGTCGTGTGAACCAGGCGCTCAGCCTATCGGATCAAACCCATCATCCGTATCAGCACGGCATTGGCTGTCAATCTCTGATGTGGTTCTGTTTGCTGTTTGTTGTCTTTAATGACTTTGCCCTGTTGATCAGCACTGACTGGACTCTCCAGGACCAGAGGCAGACCTAGGGTGAGGCAAGCTTGCGCCCCAAGGTGCAAAACTGAAGGAGCCCTCCCTTCTGCACTCACCCCACGCTGATCCCAGCCCTCCCCAGGACAATGTGGATGGAAATGCAGAGTGTGTGCCTTGTTCTGGCCTGAAACATTCCTTCCTATTCCTTATACGCCAATGTTTGTTTTTTTTTTACCATGTCTGAATATTGACTTCTTAAAATATTTTTATTTATTTGCGAGCAGAGAGAAATAGAGAGGGAAAGTGAGACAGAGACAGACAGACAGACAGAATAGGTGCTCTGGGGCCTCTAGCTGCTACAAATGGACTCCAAATGCGTGCGCCACTTTGTGCATCTGGCTTTACATGGGCACTGGGGAATCGAACCCCTGTCGTTAGATTTTTTGGGGGGGAAAGTGCCTTAACTGCTGAGCCATTTCTCCAGCCCTGAATATTGACTTTCATCACATGTTTTTTTTCTACAACAATTGAGATGGTCATGTGGGCATTTTCCTCCTTAAATTTATAGATATGGTAAGAGTTTCACATTTTCTTCTAATATTCAAAGGTCTCTTACGTACCATATCATCTAAAGTTTTATTTAGAGTTCAGTGTTTTCTTGATGGAAAAATGTTTTTTACTTTTAATTTTTATGTGTGTTTATTTTGTGTGCACATGAGTAGGCATGCATGTGAAGGCCAGAAGTATTTTTACACGGGTGGTAGAGATTTGAACTCGGGTCCTATTGTTGGCACAGCAAGCACTTTACTTACTGAGCCATCTCCCCAGCCTGGAAAGGTATTTTAACTACTTCAGTTAATTAGGAGACATGGAGCTGGACATGGTGGCACATGCCTTTAATCCCAGCACATGGCAGAGGCAGGAGGATCACTGTGAGTTTGAGGCCAGCCTGGGACTACAGAGTGAGTTCCAGGTCAGCCTGGATTAGAGAAAGACCCTACCTCGAAAGAAAAAAAAAGGAGATATAATACATACACTTCTGTGTGTTATCATTTCCTCCTGACTATGCTAAGTAGTTTTCCATGAGTAAGTAACAAGTAATTCACCATTATTTCTTGATGTCCATCCTTTAGAAACTACTTGCTAGAAGGTTTCTTAGTGGTAAATCCCTGCAGTGTTTAATTTGTTTTATTTATTTGTGTGGAGAACATGTGTATGCATGTTCGTTGTATGTGCGTGTGTGTGTGTGTGCATGTGTGTGTGCACAAGCATGAGTTCAGGGTCTCTTGCAGCAAATGAACACCCATTTGGCTTTACCTGGGCAGCTAGGAAACTGAACCCAGGCAGGCAGGCTTTTGTAAGCAAGCTTCTTTAAATACTGAGCCATCTTCCTAGACCCCCCCCTGCTGTTTTTATTCACTTGTAATTGTCCTTTTAATACCTTTATTTTTTAAAATATTTGTATTTATTTGCAAGCAGAGACAGACAGAGAAGGAGACAGAGAGAATGGGTGTGCAAACGGAACTCCAGACACATGTGCCACTTTGTACATTTGGCTTTAAGTGGGTAGTGGGGAATCGAACCCAGGTCATTAGGCTTTGCAGGCAAGCACCTTAACTGATGAGCCATTGCTCCAGCCCAACACCTTTATTTTTTAAATAATAAGTCACCTTTATTTGAAAGATTTTTTAATTAATTTTTTGCTAGCATACAAGGAAATGAGTTTCAGGTTGACATATATATGTATGTATGCTTTGTTGACTTGCTATTTTAAAATATTATCAATTCCCAGGAAGTTGCAAGGCGATGTTCATGGAGGATGAGTCTTCCTCCTGCCTCAGCTCCTTGGGATCCTAGTTCCCTGATGTCTGGCCTCAGGTTCCACTCCAGGTCCAACCCACCTATAATGGCCCACATGGGTGTGATGGTTGTCCGGTGGAGAACTGTCCTTGGAGGTCTAGTCTTCTCATATGTGAGACCAGGGATGCTACAGTGTGTGTCCGAACCCAGGAGGGTGCATGATGGGAAATTCTCTCAGAACTGGGTCTGTCATGACTATTCTTCCAGATAAACTTTATAGAATCACTTTGTCAAGTTCCAGAAAGATTTCTGTTGGCTGTTTAATTGGATTGCATTAAACTCGTATATTAGTCTTTTTTTTTTTTTTTTTTTGGTTTTTTGAGGTAGGGTCTTGCTCTAGTCCAGGCTGACCTGGAATTCACTATGTAGTCTCAGGGTGGCCTTGAACTCATGGCGATCCTCCTACCTCTGCCTCCCAAGTGCTGGGATTAAATGCGTGCGCCACCATGCCCGGCTGTATATTAGTCTTCATATCCCATTTGGGACTTGATTTCTTTCTCCATTGCTGAAGTCTTCAACATCCTAATGTAATTTTTTTCCCCTTCACCATCCTGCATAATTCTCATTAAATTCCAAGGCAATTTATAAATAACAATTTTGAAGGTAAAATCTTTTCTATTTTTGTTTGCTTTGGTTTGATTTTTTGAAACAGGGACTTGTAGATATCCCAGAATGGCCTCAAATTTAGGATATTCTTGCCTCCACCTCCCAAGTGCTGGGATTACATATGTGTGTCACCACACCCAGCTTCATTGTTTTTTAAGTTCGGGATGTGTGTGCATGATGTGTGTATATGTGTGTGGGCACATGCATGCCTCAGTGCAAAGGTAGAGGGAGGTCAGAGGACAACTTCAGAGTGTTGGTTCTCTCCTTCCACCTGTTTAAGACAAGGTGTCACTTTTGTTTGCTGCTTTGGAGGCCAGACTAGCTGGCCCATGAGCTTTGGGGTTCTCCTGACTCTATAGGTACATTGGACTCCGGGGCACATTCACCGCATTGTGTCCACCTTTGCATGCATCTGGAAGTACGAACTTCGAGACTCCAGGCTGTCCAAGCAAGCACCAAGTCATCTCCCCACCCCTCACTGCACTTTTTAATTGATTAATCCTAATTTATATGGAAACTTCATTATTTATTGTTGGGGTGGCCCCCTGCGGGTAGCCCAAGTGTCACCGGCCAGCAGGAGAAAGGGCTCGATCGGGAGAGGTGAGGCATACGATTGGACAGACACACGCGACCGGGAGAAATGTCGGGCAAACCTCACTTTACTTGAGTACCCAAAGCCCTTTTATAACCCAAGGCTGCATTGTCCCGCCTATTCCTCTTCAGCAATAAGATTCAAACCTTTTGGCGGGAGCCAATCAGTAGAGTACAGCAGAGCAAAGTACGCCTCCCTAGGGTGCATTGTTTTACAGCCAATCAGCAGGATAGTTGGTTACATCACCAGTAAAGTGAAACCTAACAAGCAGGAACAAAGCCTACCAGCTACATGGAACTCAGGAAGCAGGAATAAAGCATATTCTAAAACTTAGCTTAAGGTTATTCAGTCACCCTGGGGCCCAACAATTTATATATCGAATATTTGTTCTAAGAGTTTCCAGTTCATTCTTTGAGGACTTTCAAACAGACAATGCTAACTGCAAATAATCATGATTTATCATTTTTATAATCCTTGTCCTCTTGTTGTTTCTTTTTTGTTGTTGTTGTTGTTGTTGTTGTTACCTGTCTTTTTGCCCTGGCTTAAAGATCAGTAACTTGATTGCTTCGGAAATTATCCGTAATGAGGACATCAACGCAAGGGTGAGCGCCATTGAGAAGTGGGTGGCTGTGGCTGACATATGCCGTTGCTTACATAACTACAACGCCGTGCTGGAAATCACCTCCTCTATGAACCGGAGTGCCATCTTCCGGCTCAAAAAGACCTGGCTCAAAGTTTCGAAGCAGGTGCGGGCAAGGAGGCCTGGGGTTGGGGTAGGCAGGGCAGAGGGAGGGATGGCCACTGGGAATCCACAGGAGAGTGCCCAGGAAACGCCTGTTTTGGGGGACCAAATATGAGGCCCATGGATATAGCGGTGAAGTGTGTGGAACTTTAATTCCCACTTGGACAACTAAGTGGGAATTGTGAGACAGTGATTGGTGCTACCAACACTTCATATATTGGGACAAGAGTGTGGCTTCATGGGGCTTCTAGTCCACATCTGTAGAGCGGCTGAGACGCTGGCCTCTCCCAGGATAATGATGTCACCAGCCATCAGGCCACCAGAGTCTGCCAGTTTCTATCACCTACTGGATAATTGGTCTTTTTTGTTTTGTTTTTTGTTTTTTTGTTTTTCGAGGTAGGGTCTCGCTCTAGTCCAGGCTGACCTGGAATTCACTCTGTAGTCTCAGGGTGGCCTCAAACTCATGGCGATCCTCCTACCTCTGCCTCCCAAGTGCTGGGATTAAAGGTGTGCGCCACCACGCCCGGCTGATAATTGGTCATCTTAAATCTGGGTGTGATCTTTGAGCATCTTGATTCTAAAACTCAGAAGGTTCATTTATTTGAGGAAATAGTTTCCTGCACTTCGGGTATGGGAGGAGGGCTCTCCTTAAAGGAGGATACAATGATGCACTTGGGCAACTTCCTTAGCACACTTGGTATGTACCCAACCCAGCTTACATGTCTGCAGATGGCTGGACAGGCACCACCAGAGACAAGGAAGCTTCCAAAGGTACCTACAATGCGACCATAGGGTCCTTTGCTGGGTAGGCCATGCATGAGCCAGTGTCTCCAAGAGCTTGTTCCTTTTGCAGGGCTCTGGATTTGCCCACTGCAGCCCCTTCATGGTTCTTTATTACCTGCTCCATGTGTCCTTCCTCACGGCAATAGCAGACCATGCTCTCTAAACCTTCCCACTTAGATAAGCAGGAGAGCTTCGGGGTGTGTCTGCTGCCCTTCCCTTACTTTCAGGCACTCTAGCTCCTCATGCAGAGAGCTCTGGGGGATTCCGGAGCACTCTCTTGCATGCCAGTGAAGCCCGGCCAGTTCTTGGCACGTTGAGATAGACGTTCAGGTCAGGGTTAGGACCATGGAAGATGCCTTCATTGTTAACATCTCCAGGAAGTAAGAAAAGCTGGGAGCATGAAAGCTCAGGGTGTCCGAAACCCAACAGATACATGTTATCCTAAACTGAACTCGAGTGTTGAGCAAGGCTCTTGGAGGCTTCAGGTCATCTGAGTTGATATGACCTGTCAAGGTTCATCCAGGGTTATTGACAGGGTCAAAGAGGTCTATTCCCAATCAATATCTTTCTCCTCCCATGTGGACTATTGAAATGATGTCATCCTTTCCAGGAACCCTCCCAACCAGGCTCCACTGTCCTGCCCCTCGTAAGGCATCCTGGAACCCACACTCTGCATTTCTCAACCACATTCTTCAACATCAACCTCCTCCTGCAGTTTGGGGAAAACCACCTTGGCCTTTGTGAAATCTTCTGTTCTCTTCCAAGAGTCCAAATCAAGGGCAGTTAGCAGTCAGCATCTGTAGCCTGGCTACATTCTAGAGAGCCATTCAAGACCTAGGGCCGACTGGCCTGGTCTGAAAATCAAAGATGCCTCTGGCAGCATGTACTGGCCTCACCCTCTGTGGCAGACTGGGCCTTACGGACTTCTGAAGCCCTTCTGCTCATGCAGTAGTTATGCATCTATACGGTGCCTAGCTCCAACGGCTTCTGGGAGTTCCTAGTTTCAGCCAGGTTCATTATCATTCTACAGGTATCCTGTGAATACTTGTGACCCGCCACAATGGTCACCTTTCTTAGATGGCCTGAAATATAGTCTTGTTTTCAGTCCTCTCTTAAGTGTGTTTTCTCAGTTCAGCAAAGCATGACGTCAAGTCCAGTCCAGGTCTGGACAAGGGTTTATTTCCCCTTTCTTCCTTCGGCCCCTGACCCCATCATCTTTCAAACAGTCACAGCTCCGCAGAATGGTTCCAGTGAGTGATACAGTCCTGTGTGTTTCCTCAGCTCACAGTCTCTTTTGGCTCCTTTGGGAGGAAGCATTCTCGGCCACTACATGTCTCCTGTTTGATGAACAGGAAGTGAAGGTATTTCGGAGGCCATAGAAACATCTCACAGGCTCTTTGCTCAGTCCTTGATTCCAGTGATGTAGCTTTTTCTGCTCATTGGTGTCCACACTCTGCAGAGAGGGGTCTGGTACCCCAGGGAACATCAGAGGATAGGCATGTCTAGTCCAGCCCGAAGACCTATATCTAGCTTCCAGGGAAATCACAATTTGCAAGCAATGCCTAGAAATTCCATGGTCTCTCAAACTCCTTTCTGCAGAGTGTGGCAGCCCAAGGAGGACCTGTGCACACAGCTTGCACAGGAATACAGAAGGATTCAAAATATGCCCTGCTGCTCAGTCACAATGGGTGCCCACACAGCAGAATAGCGTGTGAATATTTTCATGGCCCACAAGCATGGGAGACACTTAGCCATTGTGATTGCAATGGCCACTTTGTGTCTGGAAAACAGCATTGCAAAGCACTCCTCCCCATCCTTTGGCTCTTCCATTCTTTCTGCCACCTCTTCCACATTAGTCCCTGAGCCTTGGAGTGTGTGGCAGAGAGGTCTTACTTAGTGCTGAGCACTCCGCTGTCACTTCTCAGCACTTGGCTGAGTTTAGAACTTCCCAGTGGTCGCCACCATCTGAAAAGAGAAGCTTCTCTAACCAAAAGTGAGAGTAGCATGAATGCATGGGTATAAACATAAATATTTAGAAGGAAATTTTTGTGGGCATTATATATCCATTTAGCTAAACACAGTAATAACTTCACAACTAGGGCCAGCCATACGCTTTTGACTAGGCTTTCAATACTAGGCATGAATTCCCTTCCATGGAGCCTCAAATCCAATCAGAGAGCGGTTGGTTCCGCCCATCACAGACATACCACCGTTGCACCAGTTGACACATTTTGCCTGGCTGGCCAGCCATAGCTTCTAGGGTCCACTGCTGGTTAAGGCCACCAATGGCTTCCCTCCCCCAGCAAGCTGGGTAGCACTTTCTAGCACTGTGACAGTTAGTCAACAGGGAGGAGGATCTCTGAGTATTCTGCGGCCAAAGTGTGTGGTGTCTTCAGCAGTGAGGTCTTACCATCCAGTCTGGTGGGCAACCAAGAACTTTGGCAATAGTATGTATTGTTTTGGGGTCCTCAAAGCCTCCCTGACCAACTCACTGAGAGATATCAGCTGGGCATATTTCTCAGATAAAGTGTGACGCCATGGCCAAGTTCCTGTGTTCATTCCTTATGGGATGGTTAGTACTTCTGGTCATGTGGTACCTGCTACTTTCAGTACGGTTTCTCAGCCACTAGATTTTGAGAGCCAGAGCTGGAAAGGAAGTCACAAGTCTCTTTCTCCCTTTCATAAATGAGGGAGCTAAGAACTTCAGAGGTAAAGTGATGTCCTTTGGGCCATACAGGGGAAAGAGGGCAGAGACAGATCCCCTGACAATGTAGCTGATCTTTCCAGACAAAGCCCAGGTGTCCACATTTTGCTCCAGCTGGTGTGTGGAACTGCCAGGCCTGGTTGGTCATTTCGCAAACCTTTTGCCATGGGATTTCCTCTTTTCCACCCAGACCTTTTCTTCCATCTTGTTTCTTCATTCTTAAACTTAAATGGCACAGCCAAGTGAAAGTGTGAGAAGATGGTCACCATATGCATTAGGTAGAGCTCGTAAAAAGATCATAAAGGCTAGGGATTTAGCTCAGTGGTTGGGGTGCTTGCCTATATATCCAAGGCACCAAGTTCAAGCCTCAGCACTGCAAAGACAAACAAAAAAAAAACTTGACAATAAAAACTCAGGCATTCCTTGCTCGGAATGCAGGCTCCTTGGAGTCACCCACCAAGTCCCTCCAAACCACACAGTTCTCAGGTTCCTGCAGAGTCCCCAAGGGCCACAGCACACCTCTGTGTTCCGAGAGATGTGTGTGAGGAGGGGGACACATAACAAGGACAAGCCTGGTCTCCTCTGGATCCCTGAGTGCAGCATGCTAAATTGTGGGCCAGAAATCCCATGTGTGCTGTGTGTTAGTAAATGTTTCTGATTCCTTCTAGACAAAAGCTTTGATTGACAAGCTCCAGAAGCTCGTGTCATCAGAGGGCAGATTTAAGAATCTCAGAGAAGCTCTGAAAAAGTGAGTGATGCATTGGTACCCTGCTGTTGTGCTCAAAACTGTCTCTCAGCAAAGCAGAGGTTCATGCCACACCAGTCAGAGCAGGAGGTCTCTCTGTCTGTCTGTCCTTCTGTCTCCCTTCAAGACCCCCAAGACTCCCTGAACCCCAGTAGTGACATAGCATTTCCCTCCACCATCCACCAAAGAAATCCCAGGGTTTGGTGTTGTGTCCAGGGAAAAGCAAAAGAGAAACACTAAAATCCCCACAAGTAACACAGCATGGTGATGACTAGATTTCTTGATTTCTTGATTCTCAAATGCATTTTTTTCCATTTTCACAATTCCCACAACAGGATAGGTCAAGTCACTCTGTCTATTTAATGTGCTTGTCTCCAGTTTGCAAAGCGTTTCCCTAGTCATTGCCCATTGATTGCCTGGGAGGCAGGTTTCTCAAGCCCAGCACCATTGTACCAGAGTGGCTGTGTTTGAGAGCTGACTTACCGTGAGATATGAGATCCTTTCTCCTCACAGGAGGCTAATGGCACCTCTCCATTTATGGCAACCAAAAACATCTCCAGACAGTGAGACACCCCACCCTTCCCTGAAGGCAGCTCCTCCCATCTTGCTTTTCTAGATAAAAGCTGAAGAAGGAGGGCTGTGCCAACAACAGGCAGCCATGGCATTTGAGCCTTAGAACCCGGGTCCAGTCTGGGCTAGCTTCCAAGGCCGTTGCTCTGCAGTCTGCCTTCAACAGGGCCTTGTGAAATGCAGGCACTTCTCCCTCCCATGGAAGCCATGGCTGAGTTCATTTGTGTACACTGTGGCCCCACACACATGAAATGTGGGTTCTTGATCACCTGGTGTGCTAGCACGTATTTGTAATCCAGGCACTTGGGAGCGAGAGGCAGGAGCATCAGGAGTTCAAGGCCAGCCTGGATGACATGAGATCCTGTCTCAAAAACTAATAAAACAAAACAGCATGAGGATGTAGTTCAGTTCCTAGCATCCACGAAGCCCTGTGTCTGCTCTCATGGCATCAACTGGGCATGGTGGCACATGCCAGTAATCCCAGCACTAGGGAGAGGGAGGCAGGAGAATTAGAAGTTCAAAGTCATCCTTGGCTACACAGAAAATTTGAGGACATCCTGAGCTACATGAGACCACATCTCAATAAAAAAAGAAAAAGAAGAAAAGAAAGGAGAATGTGCTTTTGTTGCTGCCGAGGAAGGGCTGCTTTCCTCTGGCTTTCACACTGGGTTCTGTCCTCCTCTCCATGTCTGTCAGGCTCCTTCCTGGAACTTGGAGAGGCCCTGGGAGACCTCTGAGATGCTGGCTCCCTGTAACGTCCAGGAGTCCTCTCCTCCCTTCCACAGGGGATCTCGGGGTCACTCTCAATCAGAGCCCTGCTGGTGGTCACTAGCCTGTCACCTGGAGATGTGTTACCGAAGCCTCCAGCCCTCGCCCTTGGCTGCGATGTCCTGCTCAGCCCCTGGCCACGGCCAGCCTCGCCTGCCTCCTCTCGTGCTGTCCATCTACCTTGTGTCCTTTGCCAGCCCCGTGTACCATCGCCTTGACCATGTCCACTTTGTTTGTGTCCTCAGACAGATGTTGCACCCATCTGTGCTGTCCGGCCGTCTCTCCTCCGCCCGGGCTCCCCGGAGCCCCTGTGGACTGTGCTTGTGGGGCGCTGCCCCACTGTCCGTCTGCCCCCAGGCGCCGCTCCATCACCTCCTTCACATGGCTTCCTCGTACACCACAGCCACTACCGTCACCTCCCGGCCTCCGTGCCCCCATTCTGTCTGAGTCCCTCTCCTGACTGTCCTCCCTTTCAGGTCACCTATATGCCTTGTGTAAGTGCCACCCCCAGACCCCTCTGCTGCCTGTGGGGCTGGGCAGAGAGCCTTCAGGTGGTCTGGAAGCTAGACCTTTCTCCACTCCATGCACTGTGATGCCTGTGGTCTTTTTCACCAAGGAAGCAGGAGTCTCCAGGCTGCTGATATCTAACTAGCTGCCAAATAGTGCCATTAAAATCTCTAATGTGGCTGGGCATGGTGGCGCATGTCTTTAATCCCAGAAGGCAGAGATAGGATTGCTGTGAGTCCAAGGCCAGCCTGGGACTACAGAGGGAGTTCTAGGTCAGTCTGGGGAGGAAGGGAGGAAGGAAGGAAGGAAGGAAGGAAGGAAGGAAGGAAGGAAGGAAGGAAGAGAGGGAGGGAGGGAGGAAGGAAGGAAGGGAGGAAGGGAGGGAGGGAAAGGAAAGAGAGGAAGAGAAAGGAAAGAGCGAGAGAAAGGAAAGAGAGCAAGAGAAAGGAAAGAGAGAAAGGAAAGAGAGAGAAATAAAGAAAGAGATAGAAAGAGAAGGAAAGAGAGAGAAAGAGAAAGAAGAAAGAAAGAAATAGAGAGAAAGAAAGAAAGGAAGGAAGGAAGGAAGGAAGGAAAGAAAGAAAGAAGAAAGAAAGAAAGAAAGAAAGAAAGAAAGAAAGAAAGAAAGAAAGAAAGAAAGAAAGAAAGAAAGAAAGAAAGAAAAGAAAAGAAAAGAAAAGAAAAGAAAAGAAAAGAAAAGAAAAGAAAAGAAAAGAAAAGAAAAGAAAAGAAAAGAAAAGAAAAGAGGCCGGGCATGGTGGCACACGCCTTTAATCCCAGCACTCGGGAGGCAGAGGTAGGAGGATCACCATGAGTTCAAGGCCACCCTGAGACCACATAGTGAATTCTAGGTCAGCCTGGGCTAGAGTGAGACCCTACCTCGAAAAACCCCCCCAAAAAAAAAAGAAAGAAAGAGAGAGAGAGAGGAAGGAAGAAAGAAGGAAGGAAGAAAGAAAGAAAGCTCTAATTCTATACCAGCACTGGGTTCAAGAATACCTTATGGCCAAGATTTCACCCCAAATCCTATATCTCAGCCTTCCAGCCATGCTCGTAAATATCCTCTGGGCCACCTACAACCTGTGCCACGTCACCCTCTCAGCTCTGCCTGAGCATGCCAAGGGTGGTCTTATCTCATCTTCATACCTCTCACCTGCCCCATGGTGAGAACCTTCTCCCAGCTTCAGGCAACAAAAATCAGGCCAAGAACTAAGTTTAGCAGTAGACTTTGCTCCCTAGTTCTCTCGAGTTTTGACTGCCCTGTCTAATCTCAGCCCAGCACACATTTGCATATCTGCAAACATATAAGAATAGAGAAATCTCTGATTTAGAGGGAGGAGGGACTTTAGTTATAGGCTATTGCCCTAAACTAAAACCAGGAACAACTCAGTAGAACAGCTGATTGCCAGGCCACCATCATACAACATTTAAGTGAAATACAAATCTTTGTCTCTGTGTGGATATGAGCAGGTCAGAGCCTGACATTTTAAAGTCCCAAGAGTTTCAGGGGCTCTAACAAGACACTCGTTTCTATCTCGATTTTTGTACTTAAGACACTCACAGCAAAGCTCAGCCTCATGGTGACCCAGAAAAGCAGTTGGTGTCCAGATGGCAAAAATCAAATGAAACCAGAATTATGGTATGTGCTACTAAACCCAGCATTCATGAAGTGGAGACAGGAGGATCAGAAACTCAAGCTACATAGAGTTAGAGGCTAGCCTGGGCTACATGAGGGCATGTTCCCCAAAAATAATTTAAAAAATAAAAAGAAGCAGCAAGATGGAGCTCACTCCATTGCAGAGGCCACAGAGCAGAAGAGGGTCTCTGGCTCACAGGGCGGAGACACAAATGAGACCCCCAGACACACACCAGTGCAGGAGGGTCCAGGCAGCCTCACAGCAGCCTGCCCTGAGACCCAGCTGGCAGGCTTTGCCCTTATATGTACGTTTTGATTCTTGGGAACGAGAAATGCCTTTGCCTCTAGCCAAGCAAAATCCGCATGCGGGGTGTTCTGTTCTTAGCAGAAGTTCCTTTCCTTAAGTGAAAACCTTTTGTGGATGCCATTTGTTTCCAAGTTGTGACCCACCCTGTGTCCCTTACCTGGGGATGTACCTCACCGACCTGGCCTTCATCGAGGAGGGGACGCCCAATTACACGGAGGACGGCCTGGTCAACTTCTCCAAGATGAGGATGGTGCGTTTCCCTGGGAGGGGTGGAGGGACAGGAACTACAGAATGAGCCTGGGCCATGGCCCCCCAATGCAACATGGGACACCCGGGAGACCTCTAGTAAGAAACTTCTCTGTCATTAACACCATTGGAGCTGTATTCTCTGCTTTTCCCTTCTTCAATCTGGTGGTCTGTGAGACAGGCATACCCACCCTACAAGGTCAAGTGACAAGTTCAAGGTCACCCCATACATGAAGAGAAAGGCCAGCTCTGAAGCCCAGGTGTGACTCCAAAGCCCACAAAAACATTTGCTTTAAAAAGAAAAAGTGTGACGTGGTGGCACACACCTGTAATCCCAACACTCAGGAGGCAGAGGTAGGAGGAGGATCGCCATGAGTTCAAGGCCAGCCTGAAAGACTACATAGTGAATTCCAAGTCAGCCTTGGCTAGAGCGAGACCCTACCTCAAAAAAAAAAAAAAACTATTAAAAAAATCTAGCACTTGGGAGGCAGAGATGGGAGGATCACTGTGAGTTTGAGGCCAATTTGGGACTACAGAGGGAATTCCAGGTCAACCTGGACTAGACTGAGACCCTATCTCGAAAAATAAAAAAATCACTTGGGGCTGGGAAGATGGTTCAACAGTTACAGGCACTTGCTTGCAAAGCCTGCCGGCCCAGGATCAATTCCCAAGCCACCCATGCAAACCAGACACACAAAGTGGCACAAGGGTCTTGTGTTCATTTAAGAAGCAAGAGGCCCTGATGCTCCCTCTCCGAACATATAAATGTACAAAGCTCTAAAAAGCAAGAAAACAATATAAATAAAATCTTGATGGTGATCATCTTTATTTTTTAAAAAAATCACTTATGCAACAATACCTTCTAAAAGAATAAGCTTCAAATGCTTCCCCAAGGATTCATTACCTGGGGATGATGAGTCCAAGAAGACCTCTGAGAATAGAAACAGGATTTCTAGTGGTCTGTTTCTCTCCCCACATTTCAATGGAAGTCTTGTAAAATGGGCTTTACATGTAGTTAAAAGTGTGTCTCAGGCCGGGCGTGGTGGCGCACGCCTTTAATCCCAGCACTCGGGAGGCAGAGATAGGAGGATCACCATAAATTCAAGGCCACCCTGAGACTACATAGTGAATTCCAGGTCAGCCTGGGCCAGAGCGAGACCCTACCTCAAAAAACCAAAAAAAAAAAGTGTGTCTCAGGCTGGGCATGGTGGTGCACACCTTTAATCCCAGCACTTGGGAGGCAGAAGTAGGAGGATTGCGGTGAGTTCAAGGCCAGCCTGGGACTACAGAGTGAGTTCCAAGTCAGATAGGGCTAGAGTGAGACCCTACCTCAAAAAACAAACAAAAACCTGTCTCAGTTCTAAGTTGCAAATGCTGTCCTGGTGACTTTCAGAAACCTTTCGGCATAGTGGTGTGCACACAGTAGGCTCCAGCATGCCTTTCACTTCGGCTGGAGGCCTGAGGTTGGTGGTAGGGTAGTCGTGTTGGGGACAGACGTGTATCACCTTGGAGGCAGGTGTCTGGTGGAGGCATTGCGGCCCCTTGGGTGTGCAGGGTGGGGCCACGCTGAGAGAGTAGGCTGCCTTCTTAAGCTCCCCGACTCCCCGCAGATATCCCACATCATCCGAGAGATCCGCCAGTTTCAGCAAACGGCTTACAAAATCGAGCACCAAGCAAAGGTGAGTGGAAGCAGCCCATTTCTTCTCTTCTTCACAGCCGTGTTGTCTGCCCTTGCCCACTACACACCTACCCTCATCCTCTTCCAGAATCTTCCTGAGCCCAAAATGTGTCGAAGCTCCCACAGGGAGAAGAGAAGTTGGTCCAAACATCTCTTTCTGAAAAATGGCTACAATATCCCCAGTTTCTGTGTGTGTGTGTGTGTGTGTGTGTGTGTGTGTGTGTGTGTGTGCTGTATTCTGTATATATGTAGGTGTGTATGTGGATAGATATAGATACATAAATGGATAGATATACAGATATAGATGCACATGTGTTTGGGGGGGTGCACATGTATGTATGTATGTATGTGGAGCCCAGAGGTTGAGGTTGAGTGACTTCTTCAATCTCCTCTTTATTTATTTTTGGTTTTCTTTTTTTTAATATTTTATTTATTCATTTTCAAGCAGAGAGAGAGAGAGAGAGAGAGAGAGAGAGAGAGAGAGAGAGAATGCACCAGGGCCACCACCTTGTGGGTCTGGCTTATGTGGGTCCTGGGGAATTGAACCGGGGGCCTTAGGCACTGGAGGCAAATGCCTTAACCGCTGAGCCATCTCTCCAGCCCTATTTTTGTTTTTCGAGGTAGGGTCTCACTCTAGCCCAGGCTGACCTGAAATTCACTATGCAATCTCAGGGTGGCCTTGAACTCACAGAGATCCTCTACCTCTGCCTCCCAATGCTGGGATTAAAGACATGTGCCACCATGCTGGCTTCTTTATTTTATTAAGGCAAACTCTCTCACTTGAGCCCAGAGGGATGTCATTCCTTGTCTCTGGCTCTTGTGCCCTGCGATGACACAAGGTCACCATGCCCATCTGGCATTTATGTAGGTGTCTCCACACCAGGCACAGTTTTGGGAGGAAAGTATTTATTGAACTAACAGATCCAGGGGAAGTTTCAGAATGGTGAAAGAGGCCGGCCTCTTTTCACAGATCCAAGCAGACAGAGAGAGAGACCCAGCACCAGCACCTCTAAAACAAGCAAGCACACTGTAACTAGCAAACAGCAGGACTGCCAGACGGCAGCTCCACTGCTCTTTGCATATGTATAGCCGGAATTTCACATCCACCTCAGAATCACCTAGGGCTAGAGACTAAGATCCCGCCTAGGTGACACCTCCTCCAGCCAGGCAGCTGGAGAAAAACTTTTATCCTTTTGAACCTATTGGGGGACATTCAGTCAAATTGTCACAGTCACCCTGTCCATCTGGCATTTATGTAGGTGCTGGGGATCAGAACTCTCACACAGCACACACTTTACTGACTGAGCCACACCCCCAGCCCCATATCCCCACTTTCTTGAGTCTAAGTCTAAATGCAACATAGCACTGAATAAAACAGACAAACTCTGGCCCTCATGGGCTTACATGCAAATAAGAAATGCAATATGAGGTGCTAGGGAAACAGCTCAGTGTAAAGACACATGTAGATTGATATTATTAAAGCAATACAGGGGGAGGGCTAGGGAGATGGCTCAGCAGTTAAGGTACTTGCCTATAAAGCAGAAGGACTGGAGTTCAGTTCCCCAGTACCCACGTAAAGCCAGAAACACAAAGTGGCCCATGTGTCTGGAGTGGCTAGAGGCCCTGGCACACCCATATTCTCTCTCTCTCTCTCTCTCTCTCTCTCTCTCTCTCTCTCTCTCTCTCTCTCTTTCTCTCTTTCTCTCTCTCTCTCTCATCTGATTTCAAATAAATATATTTTTTTAATAATTTCTTTTTTTAATATTTTATTTATTCATATTCAAGCAGAGCAATACAGGTACAGAGATACAGAGAGAGATACAGAGAGAGAGAACCAGGGCCACCACCTTGTGGGTCTGGCATATGCGGGTCCTGGGGAATTGAACCCGGGGCCTTAGGCACTGGAGGCAAGTGCCTTAACCACTGAGCCATCTCTCCAGCCCCTCAAATAAATATTTTTAATACAATAAATTCAGGGACGTAACTCAGTGGAATGCCTGCCTAACACACCTGGGTTGGATCTTCAGCACTACATGAACAAGACATAGTGCATAGCCCTATAATCCCAACACTTGGGAGATGGAGTCAGGAGGAGTAAGAGTTCAAGGTCATCTTGGGCTACATAGGGAATTCAAGGCCAGTCTGAGACCCTGTCTCAAAATACAAAAAGAGCCATGTGTGGTGGCACATGCCTTTTATCCCAGCACTTGGGAGACCAAGGTAGGAGGATCAGTTGTGAGCTCACGGTGTGTCCTGGACCTCCGAAAATCCTGGATTCCACTGGGCATGGTGACTCACACCTGTAATCCCAGCATGTGATAGGATGAGGTAGAATTGTATCAAGTTCAAGGCTAACCTAGTGGCATGATGATTTCCAGGCCAGCCTAGAACAAAACAGAAGTGTTGGGTTCCCAGAAGACCCTCGTGTCCACAGTCTTGGAAGTCCCATAACTCCATTGTTCCTTTTTCTCTTTCAGGTAACCCAATACTTACTGGACCAGTCTTTCGTAATGGATGAAGAAAGTCTCTACGAGTCCTCTCTCCGAATCGAACCCAAGCTGCCCACCTGAAGCCCGGGCCCTGACCCAGCCACCCCCGTGGACACCTGCTATATGATAGTGTACATATTCCTTTGGTTTCTCTGGATCTCCTCCTGAGTCTGTGCTTCTCCAAGAATACAAATCCGTTCTCGTTCTTAGATTCCTGTAGACCTGGAATATGGATTTCTGCACCCCTGCGGTGCCTGTCTTCAAACAGCGGTTCTCCCAGTTCACCCTCCCAGGCCCTCACTCCAAACGGAAGGGGAGACAGGACCCGTGTGACACAAGTCTCAAACTCCTGTCCTGCTCGGCCCCTCCTGGCCCAGGCCCCTGGGTTGCCTTGGTCACCCCAGGGATCCTCCTAGCATGTTCCATGTAGTTGTTAGAACTGGGTGGGGGAGGGGGGAGGAGGGAGGGGGAAGCCACGCCCGCAAGTCCAGTCCTTGACACTCCTCCTGCTGATGGTGACGCCAATTTCCAAAGCAGCTTTTTCAGCCAAAATCCGCAGGTCTCAACACTCCCCGTTTGTCTCCAGGTCACCTGGCTGGAAGGGAGTCCTCTCGGCTGAGAGTCACACCCTTGCACAGTGCTGTCCCTAGAGGCACCCTGTTGCTCCTTGCTCTAGGATTAATACCAGATAGCATGACAAGCAGTCTCAATACGAGTGGACACGGCCCTAGAACTTCTCAAGGAAAATGGAGTCACCGACACCAAGTCGTGGCGACCTTGGCCGACCGCTGTCCAGCATCCACTGGAAGTCCGGAAACACAAAAATGTCACTTTTCCTCTTATAGCAGCCTGACAGTCACTACAAGCTTACATTGAGATGCTCTGAGTCTGTATACCTTGTGATAATTAGTCCCACGATGTAGAATTAGGAAATCGATAACCCAAGTGTTTTTATTGCATATACTGTAATCCTGACTAAACGCCTTCTAGCAGGAATATAGTAAACGTAGTGCTTATTCTGTGAATATTACCATGTATTTTTTACATTGTACAGTGTAGAGAACACAGGTTCACTCAGAAGTGGCAGGCATGCTCCAGGGCCACAGACAGACAACTTTTGCTGTAAGCAATACCTAGTGGTATGAGAATTCTATTTCAAGTCCTAAAATATTTCAACTTACAGCTTGTTTGGAAAAAAAAAAAAGAAATTTCCATTTTTTGTAAAAATATATGTTTCCTGATTACCTCTTGCTAATAAATCTATTCTATCTCAGGGTGAACAGTGAGTTTTGATAGGTTTCATTGGGTCTGGACTGGGACCAGAGTGGCAGAGACACCATCCATGCTTTGGAGGGGAGGAGGGACCAATTGTCTGAGGAGAATGACGATTTGGTTACCTTTTGCACCAAAACCAGTTTACTTGAAAGCTAAGGGGTTAAAACATGCATTGCTTCTCATTGTTGTATGGGACAACTGGACCCAACTAAGAGCTCGTGCTTGGGGACACTCAAGAGGCTTCCTCACACAGCCATCCGAAGGCTCCGCTGGACCAGGTGTCTCACACAGCTAAAAGTCCATGTCACCCTGGGGCTATCTGGGGCTCTCAATAGGACCTGTGCATGGCCTCCATGTGACCCAGGCTTCTTGATCCAAGAGTAACCACAACCAGTCCCAGGAGACTACAGAGATGGCTCAGTGTATGAAGCGTTTGCTGCCCTAGAACCCATATAAAAGCCAGGCGTGCTGGGTGTGGTGTCACACGCCTCTGAGCCCAGTGCTCAGGAGGCAGAGGTAGGAGGATCACCTTAAATTCCAGTCCACCCAGAGACTACATACTAAATTCCAGGTCATCCTGGGCCAGAGAGAGACTCAACCTCAGGTTAAAAAAAAAAAAAAAAGCCAGGCATGGCAACAAATGCCTATAATCCCGCTGGGGAGTGGGAGGTGGAGACAGGAGGATTGCTAGATGTCCAATGCCAGTCTTGGCTATACTGAATGAGTTCCGGTCAGCTTAAGGCTAGAGTAAGACCCTGGCTCAAAACAGAAAAACGAAACGACATTATTTAGACACAGACAGACAGACAGACAGAGATGAGAGACGCAGGGAGACAGGATGGAGAGGGATTGGGAATGACTTGATGTAAAACTCTAGCCTCCACACGTAGACACATACATATATGAACAGACATCCACGCACATACCACAGAAACACACAAAATGCATGTAATGAAGACTGTCCTACGGGCAGCATCTAAAGTGAACACTCCAAGAGTCTGGTCTCAGGGAAGACACTAGAAGGCTTCTTACAGAAGTCCCAGAGGGCCACACCCACGACATGCTGTTGGCCAGCCCAAGGGGAGAGGAATTAGGCTTCTCTTCTCAATGGGAAAATCTACAGCCATCTTTGTTTGTTTGGTTGGTTGGTTTTTGTTTTTCCAGGTAGGGTCTCACTCTAGCACAGGCTGACCTGGAATTCACTATGTAGTCTCAGGCTGACCTTGAACTCACAACAATCCTACCTCTGCCTCCTGACTGCTGGGATTCAAAGCATGCACCACCATG
>PVHP010030612.1:0-21615 GCA_004024765.1 Zapus hudsonius | reverse complement strand
ATGCTGCCTTGCCCTAGATGTCCTGGGAAACATCTTGGAAGGCTGCTGTGGACAGAGACACTCAGCACTGTGGTGTCATCAGGATTGCATCAAGAACTGTCCCCATCAGCAAACAAGCTTTTCTCCCTCTTCAGTGACAATCCACAACCACCTGTCTGGTACAGTTGGCTTTCTGCTTCCTTCTTGGAATATTAAAGAGCCACATGTCATATGTCACTTGTCAGCCCAGTTTCCTGACTGGACAACTTCCACTCTATATTTTGGAGTGAGTATGAACATGCATTTAATGGCCATTGGCTTGGGATGCCTGTCAAATGCCAGGTGTATATCTAGGTTCAAGAAACAGCAACCAAGATGAACGCAACTCCACACCCCACCTTCCTGCTCTCTGCTAGAGTCCCCCCCCCATCCCAGCCTGAGTAGAAGTTGTGTATGTGGTAATCACTGCAGGATGATGGGAACTATGATCTTGGGTAGGAGCTATATAAACAAAGAGCAGCAGCCTCTCATGAGATTTCCCCCCCATCCCAGTGCTTTGGGAAGGAAATCTGGACAGCTTCCTGTTTCACTTACCAATGCTGAGTGGTCTAAGGTTCTTTGTGGGATCGAATAATTTTTTTCTGGCTGCAAACTTGGAATGATATTCCCTGGCAAGCTATGTGGAGAACTAAGACTATAGCAAAAAGCTTCTTTGACTTGGGAAAATGACAGGATAGCAAAGCTGGACAGAGGTTGCTAGAGCCTAAGATCCAGACAGTGACCAGCTCAAGGTCATTTCCATTGAAAGCACCCTGTCTGGCTGATTCCTGGGGAAACCAGGACTTTGAAGACAGGCCTGCTTCTCACAGAACCATGGCCTTCCACCACCAAGCAGCTTGCCTGGATTACACAGTAACCTCAGAGTCCCCAGATATGTCTTACCTCCTCCCCATGCCCTCACTGATGATGTGTCCAAGGGGGTGGGGACAGCTGTGCTCCTGGCTGACAGAGCCTGGAATCCTGATGCCTCTTTGTGACAGCTTCTGCCCTGAGCTGCAGAACTGCCATTGTTGTTGAGCTGCACAGTCTGTGATTTGCTTTGGAGTCCCCGGAGCCAGCTCAGCTGTAGCTGTGGCTGGGGTGGATAACTGTGAGGAGAATGGCAGGAGAGGCCACAGGCAGCAGGCCACAGTTCCACTGAGTTCTAGAACCACCCAACAGTGCCTTGTTTAGACTCAAGCATAATTGTGCTAAAACTTTTTAAAAACAGCAAGGGGATAGGTAATGCCAGATTTAAGATAAAGTCTATATAGAAGCCCTAGGTGGGGGTGAAATTGTCAGAGGTGGAAGACGTGACAGGCTTCTGAGCCACTGAGAGGTGAGGCGACTTCACAGGGATTCACCCTGTGAATATGGATTATTTTATTCACATTTATTAATTATAAGTATAATATTATATCATTTCTTTATCATGCATTTAATTTATAATTGCTATTTATATTTTAATTAATAATTATTACTCAACAGCTCATGTACTTACATTCTAGTAAAAGTGATAGTAAATATATTTCTAGTTACTCTTTAGATTCTACTTAATAATTTATTTCCATTCTAATTAATAATTCATTTCCATCGTAGTTATTGAGGGGGTAGGCTCATACGTCTTCATTATAGTAATTAATTCATAAGCCTGAAGTGACTGATAGTATATTTTGAAACAAGAGCTAATATTAATTGAATTATGTGCATCTATAAAGACAAGAAATGACTCTGCCTATGTGGTCAGGGTGAAGACAATCTGAGTACAGTCTACTACCAACTCCACATAACCCAAAACATATAAGTCTTTGACATACTGGACACAAATCCCATGTGTGCCTCCCCAGGGCTGAGAGAGCTACTGAGCAGTGTCCCCATCTCTCCTGCAGGAGAATGCTGCTGCAAATGGAGTCAGTGTCACCCAAAGGTGCGACGTCTTGGTGAGTGTAAAGGGAGACGGACTCACCCTTCCAGAAGTGAGTCAGCCTCACCTCTGTTGCATTCTCAACTGTCTTGCTCAAGGTGGTCTTACACAAGGCCAGTGATTCTCAGGCTCTCGTAGGGACCCCAGCTACCTGGAGGTCTTGCTAAGATCCGGATTGTTGGACCGACCCTTGAAGATTCCAAATCAGTCAGCCTAAGAATTTTCAATGCTTATAAACTCCCAGGGAATGCTGATGCTGATGATTCATGTTGAGAACCACTGTACCAAGACACAGGAATCAGGGGCCTTGTTGGACCTGCAAAGACTCTTCTAGAACTTCTCCCGAAGGGGGCCTTTATAAAGAGGAGGAAGTATGGCACTCTAATGGCACACAGGCAGAGGAGTGGGCTTCCACATGGATAAATCAGCTATCATGGGGTGATGGTCAGAGTTAGCTAACAGGTGGAAGGGATTGAACAAGTCCTCTCCATCTTTCTGGAAGCCCTGAGCCAAACATTTTGATTCTGGGCTTGGTCTACGGCCATACCGCCCTGAACGTGCCTGATCTCATTTGATTCTGGGTTTGAATTTAACCGAGTCCTCATCCACATGGGGGCCTCTCGAAAGTCATCCACACTCCAGGGCTTCTAGACAGACGTCCAGCAGGGAGGAGTCTTGACAACCATCCCAGGAAGAGTAAACCTTGCTGAGAGTCATAGGGCCGGAGCCTAGGCTTTAGAAACTAACTTCCTGTCCACTGAATTTCGTATCATTCACAGCAGGCCTGGCTCTGGCTTGCCATGCTCTGGAGATGGAACTCTGCCCCGGGTTTCCAATCCCAACCTTGGGCCTCCAGCAGCTCCTTCTCCATTACCAGGATGAATCTTTCCAGGTCACAGAGATTCTCATCCCCTCCCCCTACCTCCTGTTTGCCCCTGCCCACTTACAAGAAAAAACTGGGCTCATCTATTGCCCTCAAAGGAGGGTAGCCCCTGACAACAGCCTGGACCAGGAAGGCCTCTGATTTTTACCAGGGGAGGAAGCACAGGGCCTAGCTGATAGCTGATAGAGGTCAGAAGACCCTGGTCTTGGTGGTCAGGAGACATTAGCTCCAGGAAAAACTGCTCTGGAATTGAATAAGATTAGACAAGTGTTCTGTCTCCTCTGTCCACAGGTAAATCAGGGTCATTGTTATCACATCTTCAAGGAATGAATAATCACGCCTTCAAGTTCTGATAGAACTCTTCCCCTGTCACACAGGTACCACTCGGTCCCAGAGGACACACTTGCAATTTCTAGAAACTTCTTAATGGCCCAAAGTCTGTGTCACTTTGCCATGGCAGCCCAAGCAGATCAGCACAGGAGAACCTTCTGGTAAGAACCTTCCTCCCCAGCCTGCATATCACACCCCTGATTACAACAGGGAGGGCTGTGTAGAGTTACTGTGGGGAGCAGAGCAAACATAGGACAAGGCTCTGGACTCCCCTCTTGCCAAGCTAAGCACCTCAGGATGATTTATTGTAGGCAATGAGGCATCCCTGGAACTTCTGAAGGCACAGTGGGAGGATGACGGTGTGGTTTGAACATGTTCCCCAGAGTTCAAGTGTTAGAAGCTGGGTTCCTGTGCAGCAATGCTGAGAGGTGGAGTTTGGGGAGACTGTGCTGTGAAGGCTTTGCCCTTGTGAACAAGTGAGTCAATGCCTAGAAGAACGGGTTCACAGGCTGCTGTGGAAGGAACCTGCTCTCCAGACAAGCTCTCTTTCACGCCTACTGTGTAGTCTTTCGATTCCTTCTGCCAAGTCCCTCATCAAGCACCTGCACCATGGTCTTGGACTTCCCAGCCTCCAGAACTGAGAATCAAATAAATCTCTATTGTTTGTCAATTATTCAGCCTCACATATCTTGTTATAGTAACAGTAAACAGACTAAGGCAATAGAGGGATCTGGACAGGAAAATGGCTCTCAGTTCCAGAGACTTTAGAAGAAGTATAAAACCCACCTAAACTGCAGGATGCCTCTCTGGACACTGCCCACTCTCACCACTTGAGAGGATTGTCCTCCACAATGGCCCCTTTGACCACTGCCCTCTCTTATGCTCTGTGGTTTTCTCCACAATGGCCATTTTGCATTCTTACCCTGGAGAAGGCCTCATGTTATTCTGTAATAAACGCTGCCTGTGGTCTACAGTAGGCTTTGGGTCTCATTTGAATTCTAGAGAGCTCCTGGCAACACAGACTGGTTCTCAGCTCGGGGAGCCCCAACCCCATCACATTGACCTTCTCCTTAGGCAGCCACATGTCGGGGGGATATGAAGAAAGCTCATGAGGTGCAGTCGGGGCTGATGCTTTGTGCTTTCCCCACAGCCCTGCTTTCTGCACACAGCCTCGGGGAAGCATGGAGGAAGAGGTCTAGAAAACCAGTGAATAGCTCACCTGTGGAAAACCCCATTTTCTTGTGGCACTTGGTAAATTCAATATTAAAATAGGTGACAAGGGCGTGGACGTAGTCGTTGCGCTGGATCTGCAGGCAGAACGCAGAGGTGAAGGACAGCTCTTCCGTCTTCACAGTGTAAATGTCCACTTCCTGCAGCCCAGGGAAAGAAGCAGGAAACTTACATCTCTACGGGGCCAGGGCCTGCCCAGCAGCCTCACCCTAGAGAAACGGTGGTCAGCCATTCCTTTGGGGGTGACTTCGAGGCCTTCTCCCTGCCATTCTAAAGATCTCCATCCTCTCTAGGGTAAAAGCTGCTCCAGCAAATGCTGCAAATGGAATTTAATGAATGAAAACCTCAGGGGAACAGATCATGTAGGCATGTCAGCTAGGGGAGAAGTGAGGGGCTGAGTAAGGAGACCACATGGGTAAACTGAGTCAAAGCAGCTATAAGTGCACTGCTACCTTTATCCCTGGGAATGAGTTCTGAGAAGAGCAGGGACAGGCTCCCCAGAGCTGCTCAGTCAAAACCGAGTCTTTGCATTTATTCACAGGGCCCTTCTGGGGCCCCCATGAACCAGAGGATCCGTTTGCCCCCCTTTTTTGATATCCAAGTTCTCAGCAACAGGAACATTGGGCATTGCCTCAGGGCGAAGGACTGAGCTAACAAAGTCACCGACAGAGCTAAAGGAAGTTGTGTCAACCATTTCTAACAAGGCTGAGCAGGTTTAAAAAATAAATAAGGAGGGACACATGAGGTGAAAATTTTTAGTTTTGGTTGGGGAAAGTAGAACACAAAGAACCAATAATTCTCACTATTTCGGCTGGAAAGTGAGTGAAAATCGATGTTGCGTGGGGGGAGCAAGTGTAATGGGAAGCGGGTTGGCGCTGTGCTGTTCTTTCTTGTGGGAAGGACCCGGACTGACCTACTGTTTGCTTTGCTCAAGGGACAGGAATGCTCCACAGGAGTCCAAGAGGCATCCAGACACAAGTCAGTGAGACCCAGGAAAGAACTTCCAAGTGGTGGGGTGTGGCCCAAGAACCATTGTTCTGTAAGCTCTGTATGAGCCAAACACCCATGGGCCTAGAGGGCCCAGGGGTGCTCAGAGACCAGAACCCAGACCAGCGAATAGACAAAATGGTCCTGCATAAATGGTTTTTATCTCTCTCTATTGCTAAGACAGAGAAAGGGAAAGAGACCCGTGAAAAGAAACCCTGGCTCCACAGAGGTGGGCAGAGGAAGAGCTCAGTTTCCTCGGGATCTAAGTGAGCCAAACGATGCCCACCAGGGAAGGTGAAGCATTCTGATTGGTCAGGAAGAGCCAGGAGTGCGGGGTCAGCTGGCTGGAGGATGGCCCTGGGTCAAAGTCTGACCCTGGAGTCCCTCTGTGGCAATCTTGGTTAGGTGGACACCATCCTAGATGCCCTGTCCTCTGCCTGCCAGACGGCACTTCTCAGTCCAGCCAGCTTTCAGAGCAGTGAGGAGTCTCTGTGACGTCCACCCACAGGATAAGCCAAGAGCCTGCTTCACCTCCCCGGGGCTCCTAAGCCTTTTTTCTGTCCTGTGAGGTGCCCCTGCTTCACATCACTTTCTCCCAAGTCCTGATTCCCAGCCCTTTGCTATCCTGTCATTTCTAAACAAAGTGTCATGCAAACCATATGAGGTCCTTCACTCTTCCGCCAGGGAAAACCAGCACCCAGGGATCTCCAGAAGCTCATCGAGGTCTTTTTAGGATTGCATTTGGCTTGTTCTCCGCCCCATCCCTCCAGCACAGGGACTCCTCCTTCAGGGTCTGGCCATTGCTCTAGGCTGGGAACTGTCTATTTCTATGTCTCTTCCGCACTCATGGTCTCTCCCTGATACACATCATTCACAGATCCCTGAAGCTTCACAACTCCCAAGCTAGTCTACATTGTTATTAATGGTATAAGCAACTGAGAGCCTGTCTTGTTTCCTGGGCCCTTGCCAAGGACCCTACACCTTTTTCTTTTGATCCTTCTGACTCTTATTCAGGGACCCGTCAACTCCATCCTCAGCTCCTGCTTTTAGACTGGAGACCTTTGGAGGCAGAAGCTGAAGTGATTTGCCCTCTTTGTCTTTGGGGTGTGGTGGAGCATCTGACATACACCAAAGGTCTTTGGGCTCACCCACCCACTCGGACAAGAACGTTCCTAAAGTCCTTCCTTCCTTCCTTCCTTCCTTCCTTCCTTCCTTCCTTCCTTCCTTCCTTCCTTCCTTCCTTCCTTCCCAGCCTCTCCTTCATGACACTTACTCACTGATCTCCCGATCTCCATAAGGCTAAGGCTCTGTGTGTCATTCTTTGAACTTCAGTGACTATCAGTGGTTCATTTTCTGGGCACTTCCTCCTTCTATCATTCCCTCACTTCTTCACACTCAGGACACACGTGCACATATGGACACACCATACATTCGTGGGGGAAAAATTAAGTAAGTCCTCTAACTCCACATGCCTTCAGTTGATTTCAAGTCTTTAATTTAGGAGGTCACACACTGAGCAATGCTTGTTGGCTTTGCTGTAAGTGATGCTCTGACTGAGGCCACCCCTCTGTGGAAAGTTGCATTGCACTATGTGGTCAGATACAATGGCCTCACCCTCTGTTCTCCAGGGGAAGCAGCTCTTCTCCCCCCACCCCTACTCAAGGTCCTCCAGGGAAAGGAGCCTGTGAAACACTGCCTTCTAAATCATAATAATTAATTGAAAAATTAACTTTTTTGAAGGCAGTCTCGTGTATCCCGGGCTGGCTTTGAACTCCTGATCCTCTTGTCTCTACCTCCCAAGTGCTGGGATTATAGGTGTGCATCACCATAACTTGCTAAGACTTTCTAATCTAATAATTTATTTCTAATAACTTCTCTTTTGAGTTACAGAACCTAGTGACCACAGTTAACAGCAGCTCATGCATCAGAAAAGACCACCTTAGATTTTTACCCTGGAGGCCCCTACCTCAGTGTCTCCACACAGCCTCCTCTACCAGCCAGTAGTCCAGACACAAGAGAGTCTTGGTGGGTGACAGTCTCTGTCTGATTTAGAGGCTTTATGAATCCATCTTTGCTGGCTTTGCTAATCAGTCACTTGTTTTCCCCATTAGCTGTTTCAAGTGGTGAACAAGGAACTTGGATTCATAGTTACACACACACACACACACACACACACACACACACACACACAAACACACACCATGCTGTTTAGCAGGGACACCATATCCATATGGTCTTTTCTCAGATCATCAACCAAAGGTCAGCTGGTATGTCTTGTCCTAGCTGACAGTGTTCCATGGGACCTGGGGACATTTGTATTTTAACATGGGCCTTTGAAAGCGGAGGGCCATAGCAATGGGCCTTGGAGTGGAGGCTGGGAGTGGGTCCTCTGGAGAGGGTCTCAGGCATCCAAATGAGATCAGTCCTGACTGTACTTTGGGGACACAAAGTCCCTAGCACCCAGGCACACCCCACACTCCAAGTCTGAAGCTCAGCCTTAGCTATCCCCATGCCCCAGAGCCCAAGCTGCCTCGCTGGAAAGGTTCTTGCTCAGTTAGTTCTGTGTCTTTGAGACTGCAGGGAGACCCGCTGCCTTAGCCTCAAGTGATCCTAGTTAGCAGAGGACTCTGCTGGAATAAACTGTCGTAAGAGCCCCTGACCTCTGCTACCTCACCTCTAAATAATGTCACAAATAGATGTCTTCAGGCACAAGTCTGGTCAAAACAGAGTCTTAATTATAATGAAGTGTCACATTTGGCAATGTTAAGAGCAATGAAAACAGTAATTAAATGTGTGACAGGCAAGTGTTTTATCAAAACACTGAGGGGGGAGGAAGAGAAGGAGAGAGGGAAGAAGGAAGGGAGGGAGGGAAGGAGGGAGACAGAAAGAAGAAGAGAGAGAGAATGTGTGCTTTAGCTGCCAGGGCAAACAGAGGAAGAAATCCTGGGGGAAGGGATGATCATCACAGATGCAGAGTCCTGAGACCCAGTCAGAAGCAAGCCAGTCCCCAAGATCGCTAACAGGAGACCCCCAGAAGCACAGTGGCTACCGTGTGAGGGAGACCATTTCAAGTACAGAAAGCCACTGAAGAGTTTGATCTTTACATGTCACCTGTGACCTCTAAGTGTTGTTTAGCAACCTCAGTGGGATCAGGCGACATCTACGTATTCACATTAACTTGCATTTTTTTACTTTCTTGTTTATTTATTGTGTTGGGGATGGAACTCTGGGCTTTACTTGAGCAAAGCAAGGGTCTTACCACTGTTCTACATTCCTAAATTGCACTTCTTTCTGTTTTTGATTTTGGTTGTTTTTTTTAGGTAGGGTCTCACTCTAGCCCAGGCTGGCCTTAAACTCACAGCAACCCGCCTACCTCTGCCTCCCGAGTGCTGGGATTCCTCTTCTTTTTCTTTTTGAGACAGGGACACACTAAGTTGTCCCAGGTGGTTTTGAACTCTTGATCCTTCTGCCTCAGTCTCCAGAATACTGAGCATTGAGGATTACAGGCCTGAGCCACCACACCCAGATCCCCTTCTGTAATACTGATGGAGATGCAGTGCCCTGTGGAGCTTTCCCAACTTTTCTGGGTCTTGCTTGGGGTTCCAAGAGGGAGAGGCCTCAGGGGTAAAGGCTGGTAGACAGAGATGGAAGGATACATTTCCTCACAATTAATCCTGCCAGCACTAGGGAGAGTCTGAGACACAACTATGATCCAAGGCCTCAGACCAGAAGCAAACCTCCCATGCAAAAACCACGGGGCATCTGACAAGAACTGCATGAGGTAGCACATGAATAGTCAGGACCAAGGGCCCCAGCGCCTCAGGTCCCCAGGGAGGAAGGACACTTCCTCACATGGGCAAGCAATGGTTGGCACCAGTCTTAGAAACTTCCCTTCATTCCCTGGTGGCCATGGACTCATCCCCCTCACTCTTACTAGAAATGTTCCAGTTTCTTGTTCCAAGGCTTCTAGAAAAGAAAGGAACCATCCAGCCCCAGTGCAGGCAAGGAGAGAGTCAAGTGAGCTGACGAGGACTTAGGTAAAGAGTCTATACATATATATATATATTCAAAAGTTAACTTCCACCACATGATATAGATGTCCTTTGATGCAAAAGCAATAGCTGTCAGTTTTATATGATTCAACATAAATCAACACATCAACGTGCTAATACATAGCAGGTGGACCGAAAGGGTCTCTCCGGGCTCCTGAGAGGAGCTGGGATAGAAAGGGAGGGAGGGAGGTAATGTTTACCCTCTATCCCATCGGGCATGCTTGAATATTTAGTGACAACCCATTAAAGAGCGGTGTGGTGAGGATGCTGGCCAGCCAGTCATCTACATTGAAGAATGCCTTGGAAGAAAAGATGTTCAGAGAGCAGAGGAGGGAGGAGGCTCAGGGAGGAGCTCGTCTGTCTGTCTGTCTGTCTGTCTGTCTGTCTGTTCCAGTGCATGCTTGGAGGTGGGAGCATCCTGACATGGGAGGTCTATCTCATATGTCCCAGATAGACAGACACAAGTTCTGAATGGCCATGTTTCCTTTCCCAAGTGCACATATATCCTCTGCCACCAAGCTTTCAGGCCCCTCCCCTCTGTCCCACCCATCCAACCAGGAGTCCTGCTTTGGACCCCACCCACAACCACGCCACCCCGGGGTCCTCTCAGCAGCTCTGCTTAGTAATAGTGCTTGCTTCTGACTTGTCACCATGGAGTTCCCCCAGGCTGTGGCCAAAGAGACCCAACAAGTAGCTGAGATTTCCTGCACTACAGGGCCACCCAGCCTGACATTCCAGGGTGGCACAGTTGGGATTCCAGTATGCCCAGGCCCAACCACGATGAGTCTCCAGACCTTTATTAAACAGGCATTGGTCACCACTTGCTTTGGGTCCACGATGTCCACCAGGGGCTCCTTCATGGCAACATCCCGGATACAGGTCATATCAAAGCCATAGACATTCTCCCACCCTGAGGGAAAAGAGCAAGGCATGAAGTCAGGCAGGAGGACCTCCTCGTCTAAAAGCCTTCCTGGGAAGGTGGGGGCAGCTTCTGCTCTTCTGCATCAAAATGGGGTGGGTGTTGCTCTGTAAGGGGAACCACGGATCTTTCCCATGTGTTCATTCATACCTTCGGAAAAGGCAGTCCCTTCTCTATGGTTAGGTAACCAGTGCTCAGAGAGGCTGACAGACTTCTCCAAGATTACACAGAACCCAATTGATCCAGGGCTTTGTGTGGCATCTGTTTTACTGTCTCTTTTCCAGGCCATCTTCTTTCTGATTTCTAGGCCTTTGCTCAAGATGGTCTCCCCGAGAGGCCCATCTCTCTCTCTCTCTCTTCTGCCAACCTCATCCTCTGAATCTTTAACTGAAATGACCTTGAGGTTGAGTCCCAGCACCATGGCTTGCTGCCCAGACATGGGCACACTCCCTAACCTCTCTGAATCTCAGCTCACTCCACGGGGACCCTCACCCTCTCTCACATGCCATCACACCATGAAAGACTCACTGAGGGTCTGTCCCGTAGGAAATCACACTATGAGGGTGCCAACTATGCTGGGCCATGGGCCCTCTCAGGGCTACTGATGAGATGCTTTGGGCAGGTTCGACTTAGTATGCAGAACCCGGTAAGTTCATTTGAGTCTGATGCACCTTCAATAAATCCCCCTGGCAATCCTGAGGGTGTGTGCCTCTGTGCTATAGATGAGGAAACTGGGTTGGAGTTGGCATCTGGCTCACACACAACCCTTGACCATATGTAACACATCAGGGACACTGGGGAGCTAGGGGGTGGAGCCACACTGACCCCCAACCCCTCCATCGGCAGACAGCCCCAGCAAGAACCGCCAGACATGCAGCACTGTTACTTCCAGAGAAGAGGACCTGGGCTGAGTCTCTGGTCCCTGGGTAGCTGGGTCATATTTATCTGGTTATTTAGAATCCTTTTGAAAAGCTTTGAAGGATGAATGCTTTTTTTTTCTAAAATCTTATTAAATGTAAATTTTCTTTTAGTGCTCATCAGACAAATGGAAGCCTTGGGGAACTCATGTCCCTGTGTGTGCTGAGGAGAGTGGGTGTGGAGCCTGGAGGTATGAATGACCAGTGAAAGAATTGCTATTCTTCTAAGGCACACAGAGACCTTGGGGGTGGAGGGGGGCAGGCAGGGAAAGTCATGATTTCCCAGAGGGTAAGTGCTGTGAGATTCTAGCCTGTGAATAAGATGCCAGTCAGAACCCATTCAGACAAACCCACATTGTGGGGGCTGAGAATGTGGCTCAGTTGGTAGAGTGCCTGTCTCACATGTATGAAACCCTGGGTTCTACCTCCAGTACTGATAAAACCTGGTGCTGTGGCAAATGCCTGTCATTATCCCAGTACTCAGGATGTGAGGTAGAGGCGGGCGGATCAGGATCAGAAATTTATGGTCATTCTTAACTATATAGTGAGTTTCAGGCCAGCCTGGGCTACATGAGATCTGTCTCAAAAATAAAAAGATAAAGAAAGAAGGAAGGAAAGCAGGAGGAAAGGTGGGAACCAAGAAAGGAGGGAGGAAGGAAAGAAGGAAGGGAGGAAGGAGTAAGGAGGGAGAAATGAAGGAATGAAGGGAGGCACTGAGGAAGAGAGGAAGGGGAGGGAAGGAGGCAGGAAGGAAAGAAGGAAGGGAAGGAAGGAGAAAGGGAGGAAGAAAGGAAGGGGAAAAGGAAGGAAGGAAGAAATTCACACTGGGAAGATGGCTATTTAGTGCACAACCAGACAGGCCTCAAAGACCCCATTGTGGACTCTATTCATTCCCTCCCTGGATGAAATATAATTACTAAGGCACCTCGTCTTGAGTTTCAACCCCTCCCTTAAGAGATCTGTAGCCATGCACCTGCTTCCCCTGGACTCTACCCTTCAGGTAAAACTCCATCAAGTGTTGAGCAAAGGCTAAATTATCTAGGGATTTAGAAGAAACATCAGCGGCATCTGTGAATGATTTGATGGTGGATTATATTAACTCTGAAAGGGTCTGTCCTATGTTGCAATGACTATTACTAAAGCAACATCAAAGTCCAGAACTTCAGACCATATTGACTAAAGCCCCCAATCTAAGTAGCCTGGCAGAGAGCAGAGGAAAAGGTTCTTTGTCCGTCACTGCTGTTTCTTGATGCACAATACCTAGTGTTAGTGAAAAATTACAACACACACACAAAATTGTGATCCATTTTCCATAGAAAAAAATAGTTATAGGACCAGACTCAGACATAGCTCAGATGATGGGATTATGCAACAGAGACTTTAATGCAACTGCAACAAATGCATTGAAGAATCCAGTGGAAAAGGTGAATGATATACTTGAATGAATGGAATACTTCATCAGTGAGATGGAAATGATTTCTTTAAAAGCCACTGGAAGTGCTACACATCAGAGGCACACTCTCAGAGAGAGAAAATTTTGTGCTTATTAACCAAATACAGCCATTGAGGAAGTACTCAATAAACTTGAAATCGGGTCAATAAAATGATCCAGTGAAAAAGTTAAAAAAAAAAAGCATCCAAAATCCACAGTACCATGCCCAACACATTTGAACTGCAGTTCCTGAAGGAGGAAGAGATCAGAGGGAAAAAATACACATTTGTATGAATAATGTCTAAAAATTTTCCAAAACTAATGAAATGACTAACTCAGAGATCCAAATACTGAATATAACATAGAACCATAATCAGGCTACATACAAAGGAGTGCACACTCAGACATGATACTTCTGGGGGAGAGAGAGATAGAGAGAGAGAGAGATAAAGAGAGAGAGATAAAGAGAGAGATAAAGAGAGAGAGGAGAGAGGAGTCTCAAAAACAGTCAAAGAAATATTAATAGAAATTCCCAGGAGAACGAATCTGCATACTTATCAGAAATAATCAGCCTGAGAGATCTGAGTTTCTTTGCTAGGTTTGGGGGTGCTGGCTGGCTAGCATTCCACCAGAGAAAAATAGGGGCACTTTGGGGCACCACTTACAGCTCTATGCAGAACCTCTATGTGAAGGGACAGTGTTTACAATATCTTTGTCATTTTAGGCTAAGAACAAAGCATAAATGTCTTGACATATAAAGGGGTAGATCTAAGAATAGCACTCTGTATGCTGGGGGCAGAGTTAGCAGAGAAACCCAAAGACAGCCCCCAGTTCTCAAAGAAGGTCTTCCTCCCTCTCTACACCGGTCTCTACTCAAAGAAGGTCTCAAAAGTTCTCAAAGAAGGTCTCTACTCCCTCTCTACTCCTTCAAGCTTCCCATCTCCAACCCTCTGACCCTCACTCAGCAACTGGGGGACTCGTGTGTTAGCTAGAAAATTGACCAGAAAACCCACCAAGGTTGAGACTCTATAAAACTGTATGTAATGCTGTATGGATTGAACCGAATGGCCCTCTCAGAGTTGAACACTTCACCACATGTTCCTCTGCTGGTTAACTTTTTTGTTCCTTCCTTCATCCAACAAAGCATGTACCGTGAGCAGTCTCTGGGCTCTCTTTCTGCCTGGTTCTCCACTGGTTGGTGGACAAAGTGAGGACAGGCATTGTTCACTCCAGCTCATTCTGGTACCCCTAAGTTACATATAGCTAAGAAAGTGAAGGAGAGGGAAAACAAGGAAAGAGGAGGAAAGGAGCCTTTCCCCAAGCTCTTTACTTTCTAAAAGCTGCTAATGCCTTTCTCTCCTGCACCATGTTAACATTGTTCCCTGTTAGCTGGCTTTTGAGCCAATTGAAATTTGCTTATACTTGTTCCCTTAGCAACCAGCAACCTTTATGCTTTCCTTTTGAATCAGAACTCAGAGTAACCAAAACTTGTTATTCGGAACAGATTTCGAAATGCACTTGTTTCCGTTAGTTTAAAAAAGTATCTTTAAAAACACATTTGAATAGATTCATTAACAATGTTTTATGACTTATTTATTTTTTTCATTTTTATTTTTCAAGGTAGCTTCTCACTCTAGCTCAGGTTGACCTCAAACTCGCCACCACTGTCCAACCTCTGCCTCCTGAGTGCTGGGATTAATGCTTAGTTTTTGTTTCTGTGAGGATAGAATTTAGGGTTTCTGTTGCTGGGCACTAAACCTAGGTCCTCAAATGTTGCTAGGCAAGGACTCTCTATCATACCCCCTTCCATTTTTTTAAAAAGACACATCAAAGCAAACATCCTATAAGATAAAAAGCAGAGGGTGAATGTTAGGGTTTCTTTCTTCCTTTCCAGAAGCTATTGGACATAACAAGGGAATCACCAAGAATAAATCACAGTTTTCCAGTTCAGGGCTGGCCCCTAAGTAGCAGTAACTCCCTTTCTCTAGTAGTCCCTGGCTGGCTTACCCCAGTATACCTGCTTTAAGGGCTCCTAAAAGTATTCCAGGGGAAGGAAGAATGGGTCTAAATGTGCTTGTTCTGGAAGCCAGGAAAAAGTCTTTATTTAAGTTATTTTTTGATATTTTCAAATGCAACTTGATTTGGGTGGTTCTCATCTTTCTTCCTACCCACCTCCTTTTCTGGCCCCCAGTTGCTTCCCCCCTATATTTCTCTTCCTTCTGTTTAGATGTCACATGTATCCTTTTGCCCATTCCTCCCCCTCCTCCAGCTCATCTCTTTATATTCCCTTTGGTTATGATTCTATCTTTATAGGTTTTACCCACATGTGCCCCCTATATATACATACTTATAACAACCTAAGACTAACAAATCAGAAGTTTCTTAATGAGTTGTTCTGGGAGTTCAAGAAATATTTAAGTGGACACAAGAGTAGAGAACATGCCTGAAGCTCTCCTCCAAAGCCTTTCTGTGCAGTTATTCCTCCTGAATCCAAAACGCAGCTCCAAAGTAATTCCTGTCCTGTTAACACACACGTTGAGCCAATGGTCACCACCCAGCGGCTTCTGGATCTTCTCTGGGAAGATGTGTATCCCAGATTCCACACCACCAGAGGCCAGCGGGCACAGCAGAGCCAGGGGCACAACAAGCTACTAATCAGACCTTCAGTGACTACACCTCACCTAGTCCCATGGAGCACCAAACTGTCGTGTCCTTTATCATGTCATCTGGCTTCATCCTGGTAACAAATCCCTGGGATGGATGGCATCCTTTCTCACTGAAGCTCAAGGTGTTAGGTCACACATTTAAGGTTACTCAGCCAACAAATGGCAAAAGCCCAAATTAAAAAATCAGGGGTGGCAGACATTATTCACCTTAAGCCTTTCCTGGTTTCTCCTCCTTCTCTCTTGAGGTCAGATATTGCAAATGACACAGACCTCCATAAGGTTCCCAGGGCACTGATCTTCAAACAACTACCCCATTTCCATCTTCTGAACTTGGCTCTGACCATCACATTTTGACGTTCCATTTCCAGAGGAGTGTGACCACACACACACACATACTCCCTCCCTAGCTAGCATATAACAGTGAGGTCTTACCAGGGGCACTGATGATTACACAGCCACTATTGGAATCCATGGGGCAATGTTCTCATTGAACTATGTTCTCGCCCTCTGGGCAGGAGTGGGTCATTGCTCATTCAAACTGTGAACTTCTGTATCACTGCAGCAGGGCAGGAGTGAGCAGACAGACTGGGCAGGAGCCCCGGGTATACTGACCACTGGGCAGCTTGGAGCCCCAGGTGTACTGACCACTGGGCAGCTTGGATCCCCGGGTATACTGACCACCGGGCAGCTTGGAGCCTCAGATATACTGACCACTGGGCAGCTTGGAGCCCCGCTGGACAGCTTGGAGCCCCAGGTGTACTGACCGCTGGGCAGCTTGGAGCTCCAGCTCTTGGTTTCAGTTTGCATGTTTGTGGCTTTGCTTGTTTGAAGAGGTCTTTGCTGCGTGTTTGGTTCAGATTGGCCTGTGTCTCACCTTGCAAAAACACGCTAGGCGCTAGCCCACAAAGGACCAGGCCACATCACTGGGAAATGTAACCTTTCAAATAAAATGAAATAAAGCAGCACTTTGGAACCAGAAAATACTGGGGAGGTGTTCTTTCTTCCTTCCTTCCTTCCTTCCTTCCATCCATCCTTCCTTCCTTTCTTTCTCTCTCTCTCTCTCTCTTTCTTTCTTTCTTTCTTTCTTTCTTTCTTTCTTTCTTTCTTTCTTTCTTTCTTTCTTTCTTTTGAAAGCATCTCATTCTATAGCCCAGGCTGGCCTATAATTCACTATGCAACCCAGGCTGGCCTTGAACTGTAGACAATCCACCTCAGCCTCCAAAATGGTTAGATTACAAGCATAAGCCACCATGTCTGCCTTTTTTTTCTTATTTTCTCTTTTTTGACACAAAGTCTTGCTATGTAGCTTAGGTTGACCTCAAGCTTCTAATCCTCTTACCTCAGCCTCCTGAGCCTTAGGATTGCAGCATGAGTCACCACACTGGGTTATTTTGCTTAAGAGGACCAGACCATCTTGGTTGATAAGGCATGAAGAGTAGACATATACACGTCTCCAGCACCATCACACACACACACACACACACACATATCATCTGATTGGTTCAATGTCTACTCTTCCCCACGTCCATTCTATTCATGCTCTGAAGGAACCTCAGAAGAGCATCCAAATTTTACCTAACATCATGAGGAGCCAAGATTATGCTGACATATCTGAGTAACATGGAGGCAGGAATCAAAAGGACTTCCGAGTGAAGAAGACATGAGACATACCATGTCTGGCCCCATGGAGGACCTGGGGAGAATGGAGCCTCAGCAGGGTTAGCTGAATATTTAATGTGCTCTCACAAACTCAGCTCACACTGCTCCTGCCATTCTCATCTTACCTTTACTAGCTACCTGACCTTCCTCTCAGTAGGCTAGAGAGAAATATTTGAGGGAAGAATCGAGAAAGGGTCACAGATAAACTCTCCCAGGACACCGGCTGCCCACCTCAGGTCCCCTGAAGTGTCTCCCATTCCAATTGTTCATTGCAAGTTCAACGAAGAACCCAGAGGTCACTTACAGTGGATTTTGAAGTCCTTGTACTGTCTGTCTTCAATTGCTACCACGTACAAAGCCGCCCGGTCTGGAAACATAAGCCCTCCAGGTTTCTGTTGATGAATTGTGGGGAAATGGGTCTCGTAATCTATTCACCTGACAAAGACATCACATTTTGAACTGCACATAGAGTCACCAGACCAGCAACCCCCTGCCAGCATTTCTCATTCAGTGGACTGTCACCTTGGGACGCCTGGGAAGGATAGCTATGCTCCATGGTTATTTGGAGCAGGGAGATTTGAAGGACCCAGATGCAGTCATAAGGACAAGGGATGTGGGTGAATATAGACCCAAGGAGGAAGTGACAACCAGGTCATTGTCTTGTGGCTTGGAAAAGCCACCATGAACAATACACCTGACTCTCTGAGAGCCTTCACAAGAGAGAATGGGTCTGTTAAGGCCAGAGAGGCCCAGGTTAGACCTGTTCCAGAAGTACATTCTGACATCTGGACATATTGCACTCAGGATGATTAGTCAGTCCCCAAGGCAATTGTGCTCCGAAGAGCGCGGGCCCTGGGAGAGGTGACCTTGGAGCTGTGTCCTCTTGGAAGTCCTCACGCTCCTCCCAGGATATAGGACACGGCGAGCACAGCAAGGCAGCTGGCCAATCGCTGTGGGGATAGCATGCGGGCCACTTACCAACCACTTGTCCCTGGCAAAGATCACCGTGTTGAGCATGGACTCATAGAAGAGGCAGTAGCCCATCCACTCGCTGATGATGATGTCCACCTTCTCCACGGGCAGCTCCACCTCCTCTACTTTGCCCTTAAATATGGTGATGACTGGAAGAGAAAAACCCAAGGTGATGCTGTGCAGGGACCCACTGGACCCCGTGAGCGGCTCTGCGGGGCTGGTGAGAGGCGAGCTCTGCTGGATTCCCCCTCCAGGATGTGCCTTACCTCATCCTTCACTAATTTACTTCGTCGTGTTAAATGCTAAGATCACTGGAAGCGGCTGGCTTGCCTGCTCCCCTCCCTCGCTGCTGCAGGGACTGAGCAGCAGTTCCAACGCACCTGACGCTGTGCTAAGTCTCTGGCATGTGAAGCAACGTAGAGTCCTCCCAGCAGCCCAGGGACTTAAGCATATCACTGTCGTGTTTATTTACAGTTTAAGGAAACTGAGGCCTCCTGGTGAAATGGTAGCAATGGAAACAGAGCTCAGGTCTGAGAAGGTAGGACTGGAACATGCTTGTGGCCCCATGCCATGTGAGGCTACCGTGGTGACTCAACCTCCACCCTCAAAAAAAAGGGGGGGGGTTCTCTAGCTCTTGTATCTGAATACAGCCAGACTTTGCACCCAGTGCAGGCCCTTCAGTGTCTATGAGGGAAGAAAATTGGTGTGTTTGACAAGTCTGTGGGCTCGGTAGGCAGACAAACCCAGGGTTAAGTGCTGGGTCTTCTAATTAGTAGTTCGACTTTACGTGCATCATCTGGTCATACAATCCTGTCCAATTTCCTAGCAAGCAAGCAGGGAAATTGAGCTCTCTGTAGAGGTTGTTTGTGTTCAGTGAGTTAGCAGAGTTGAAACATCAGAAAGTAGCCATCGTCTGGCATATTCCTTATTTGAGCCAATGGATGGAAAGGGGAAGGAGACAAGGCCCTTGAGTTAAGTGATCTCTGCTAAGTGATTCCACTGAGCTGACAAAATTTCTTCGTTGAGTTTTTGATCAATGGATATAGACATCCATATACTTTGGGATTCCCCTTTTGCATTTGTTGCTACAAAGATAATAGCAAAAGTAATCTTGGATTCTTGAACAATGGTCTGAACTGCGGAGTTAAAAAGCAAATAAACCACACCTGTATTGAATCTGAGTTTCATGAAAATTAATTTGGACTGGAGGTTTCCTTATGGCAAATGGTACATGGGTCAGGGGTCAGTCTTTACCAACGATGGTGCACGTGATGGGGTGCTTGTCTGCAGTGGCTTACTCTCCACCCTCTGGGAACTGAAGCTTCAGCAGATACTGCTCACATCAGTTGCCCTCACTGCCCCCAAGGGAGTCCCAGGCTTGTGTACATTTCCTGGTTACCACCCATGATCCCAGCACTAAGGAGCAAGAACAGGCAAGGTGAGGCCAGAGAGGGTGAAGAAAGTAGGCATGTAAACTGTGGTTCCCTGGGGCTCGGAGACCCTGGGGAAGGAACTCCACTGAGAGCAGGGCCCATGGCAACTATTAGAATTCACCAGGAGCCAAGAACAGGGCTTTGGAAAATGTATACATAGTGCCTAACATATGTCTCATTCTGAGAATGAGCTGACAAACACACTCCTGCCTAATTATCAGTTTGCAAAGCCTAGCTTGTCTGATTTTTGTCAACATTTTTAAACTGTTTGAATAGCCTCCCTTTATTGTTGTTTTCTCTGCACATCTCCCGAAGGCTCTCCCCTCATGTCTGTGTGCACCCATCTGCACAGCCTTGATAACTTTCTCCTCTTGATTTATGCCATGGCCTCTGTGTGGCCCAGGAGATATTTCTCCCTGTCTCTAGGGTCCTCTGAGCCCACTCTGGGTGCCTGATATAAGGATCTGCCTATGATAACCTGTGGGCAGGCATCTTTAGGAACTGACAGAAGCAGACAGGCATGCAAGTGTCGTCTAGTCTGACTAACAAGTGTGTGGGATACACTCCTTGAGTGCTCCCCCATGTCCTGCACTAGCCTTCTGGTCAGTAGCCACCATATTCTGATCATTGCTTGTGGTAGACAGCTAAGCTAGATACACGCATGTACATACATACATGCAACACACATACATGAATCACAAAGAGAAATAAAATCAGTGTCTGAATGCAAAAAGGCAGAAGGAATTGGCCAACCATACAAAATGCTCAACAGTCTGAGCTGTGTTTTCATAATGGCATCCTGCATTCAAACGCAAACACGTCTTGAAGCAGACCTGGGCCCTGTGTGAAAAGAGAAAGATACAGTCCAGCCTTCGACTGGATTTCAGACCCTTCTCACTTCCTGTTCAGTTCCCAACCTGCACACCTGGAGTCAGCACCTGATGCCCTTGTTCTAGCTGATGAACCTTGGTCAACTAACATCTCTCCACAGGGACCTCTATTTTCTCATTAATAAAAAGCAGGGAGATTGAGTAGGAAATTATTAGCAGTGCTAAAATGCTATGGTTCTTCAAATGTGGACCAAGCACTCCCTATGGGGAAAGCATTCTGTGAGGTTTATTGGTAGGACAGCTGACCTTAATGAGAAGTGGTACCTGGGTATCAACTAGTCTTGGAGGCTGGTTTTAGAGAGAGCACACTGTTTCTATAGGTCTTTAGCTAATTTTAATCATGTCAATTTAACTGGACTTCATATCCCACAGAAACACAACTCTGGGTGTCTCGAGGGTGTTTCCAGAAAGGCTTGAGGAGACAGGATGCCAACGTGAATGTGTGCTGTATCATCCCACAGGCTGGGGTTCCACACTGAATGAAAGGAGGGAGCAAGCTGGGGACCAGCATCCACCTTAGCTTCCTGATGCAATGTGACCGGTCATCTCACACTCCTGCCCCCACGTTTGTCCTGAATGCTCCCAAACATGGAGCCTAACTAGGCCCTTCCTTCCCTAACTTGCTTGGCAGGCATTTTGTTACAGCAACAAGAACAGTAGCTAATATAGGACCCAAGGATAACTCATCAGGAACATTCTTCCTGATGTCTACAGCCATCACCAGCCACGCTCTCAATGCCCAAATTCCATTTCCTGAGCTGCAGGATGCACCCTCCATGGTAGGGAGAATGGTGGTTCCTTAGGTGCCGTTGGCCATCTTGGGGCATGAGGCTGGCTGACTATGTAGACACATTCTTGATTTTCCTTCTCCTCCGTGTCAGGGTTTTCTGAGGGGTCCAAGCTGCTGCTCTCTAAATCCTGAGCACGACAGGATGCAGATCCTCAATCAGGACTCCCATCACCAAAACCACATCATGTCCAAGGTCACTCTCTGGAGTCATGTTCCCATTCTATAAGGATGATGGAAAGTTTGTTCAACTAGCTGTGACAGGACCCTGGCTCCAAAGTCTCAGGATGATTAATCATAACTAAATGCACTACAGGGAGCCATGAGCTCTAAATTGGGAAGTTGTACCCTGTGGCTTTAGCTGGTAAGTTAAGAAAACCAGATTTTTGTTGTTGTTGTTGTTGCTTTTAATGGGATCTTTTTTTCTTTGCAAGATTACAGATATCCAAACATTCTGATTAGAGGTCGTGTGTGTGTGTGTGTGTGTGTGTGTGTGTGTGTGTGTGTGTGTGTGTG
>PVHP010030611.1:0-21571 GCA_004024765.1 Zapus hudsonius | reverse complement strand
AAGCCAGCTTCCCCTTGCCAGAGTTTGGCACACCTTCCTGCCGCTGTTTGCAGTGCTGTGGCAGAGGTGATGTCCAGCCCTCTGCTCATGCCATCGTTTTCCCTGCCAGAATGGAGTCTCCCCTCGAGTCCGTAAGCCAAATAAACCCATTCCTCTACAAGCCACTTTTGTTTGGGTTCTTTCTGCGCAGCAACTAGAAGGCTGACTGCAACACCTGTTATGGTCACGAGTCTGTCCTCAACATGTGGAGACAGAGGGGAGTTTTAAAAGGACAATAGGATGGTGAAAGAGTTGGAATATCAAGTCACCAAAAAAGTAACAAGAATAATTTACAGGAGTTGTAGAAAGACTAGGGAGAAATTTAATCACCATTTCTATGGTGAAGTAGAATGCTTGTAATCAGCTTATTAGATCAAGTACAAAAGCTCTTATCCATAGTTCAGGTTTTTTTTTTATTTTGAAGTATGTTGTTGGATTTTAATTTCTTTTATAATTTTGGCTACAAAGCTTACTTGACAATAATATCTGACCTTAACTGGCGTTGGGGATATTTAAATTCTTTTGTTTATCCTATTACTGTAAGTATTTCTGTCTTTCTCTGCAGAAACATTAAAAGGTTTGATCCCAGCCCCATGGAGGAGTTGTGTAAGCTGTGGTGTGTTCTTGTGGTTGTTGAACCTACTGTGTTTGGTTTTGCTTTTGAGACAGGGTCCCACAACACAGGCCAGGTTGGCCTCAAACTCCAGATCCAGTGGAATGAAAAATTATAGGCATGTGCCTAAAACTTTGTGTACGTATGCACTTCTTTTTGTTCTGATGATATACCTGCCACTGTAAGCTGTTGCTATCAACTAATATTTATATAGCATAATATAGACTTCACAATATTTAAATTTATAATTTTAATTGATTTTTTCAGAGACCTTATGCTGGAGAGACTACCATTTCTCCCTTCTAAACACAGGGAAAAATGAAGAATAATAACTTCAGATGACTTTCCTATAGTAATATATTTAAGATGGCTTCACTCAGGAAATTAAATCCTAATTTTTCTCTCTCTCTCTTCCTCCTTCTTTCCCTTCCTTCCTTCCTTCCTTCCTTTATTTTCTTCTTTCATTTTTTATGGTATATGTATATGATGTGTATATTTATGTGTGTGAGTGTACACACATACATGCCAGGATGCATTTGTGGTCAGAGGACAAGTTTGGGTTTCGGTCACCACCATCCACTTTGATTGACATCAATACTCTTATTTTTATCCACCAGGCTGGGAAGCCTGCAAGCATCCAGGAAATTCTCTTATCTCTACATCCCTTCTTGCACAGATGCACTAAGGTTACACACGCCCACCACAGTGTCTGGCTTTCACATGGGTGCTGGGGATCTGAACTCAGGTACTCACGCTTCTGTGGCAAGTGCTTTGTCCACTGAGCCATCTTTCCAGCCCTAGTTTCTTTTACCTTTAAAGAAGATGAATTAAAACAATCCTGGCACAGAACACTCAGACAGTAGAATGGTTTCCCCCAGCCCTTGAGTTCTGTAGAGTCTCTTTTCCCCAGGGATCTTGTAAATAAAAAATCAAGATAGATCCTGTGCTGTCTGATGTGACTTGGGTGTGATGGTGTCTGACAGCAGCATGAATAATAACACTTTCATTTAGTCTCGGTGTGAATGAGGCTGAGAGAAGTCACTTTTATCATATTAGGTTTTTCTGCATTTGGATATTGGTAACTTCTGCTGTACTGTATTGAATTCCCCCTCCCGGTGTAGGATGTGGGGTGGAAAGATGAACAGGATGACTATAGATTATCTCTTACTTCACAAGAGAGGTGCAGTCACAAAGCTAGTTCTTGCATAACTGATGTACACAGTTCTAAAATAAGAAGCCTTTCAATGGAGGATGAGAAGAACATTTTGTCCTAACTTCTGATCTATAGCAAGCTTATTGCTGAAGTCAACATCCTAATGTTACCAAACAGTAAAACCCTACATCAGATATTGATTTGCACTCTGTTAAAGTGACAACATGTCTTTTGGTTATGTCTCTCAGTAAAAGAATTCACATATTAAATTTCCCATTTTCCTGCATTGTGAGGGTAAACTATATGGACGTGTGCTTGGGTATATAGGCAGTGGGCAGTCATGAAGTTAATGGTTACAGTTTGCAAATTAATTCCGTCAATATGAAAAGTTTACCCAGGTTCTATGACAAGGACAAAAACTGGATTCATTTATAACAGAATTTTAAAAAGCTTACAAAGCTTAGCTTTGTTGACAGTTAGCTGAGTCCAAGAGAGAAGGATCATTTGAAAAATCTCTTTTGAGTGTTTTTCCCCCCCTGAATCTGTAGCTGTTTTGTGAACATTTCCTGGAGAAACCCAAACACTGCCATGCTCCCCGAGGTAGGGCACCCAGAAACAAAGTTACAATTCTACCAAAGTCTTAACTTAATGAGCCAGTGAGTTTACTGGATTTAAGGAACATGAGTGAGGGATTATTTGCAGGACTTTGAGCAGACACACCACCACCACATTTTACCCCCAGCCTGGAACACAACCTACTCACTCCTAGCAGCATAGATGGAGCCCCCTTCCACACGCCACATATCTTAGCACCTCTGAGACCAGGTGAGGCCAAGGCAGAACTACATACACCTGCCAAGGAAGTGCAGAAGGGAGAGGCTCAGATCTCAGGAGGTCTCCCCACCCCATCCTTCTAGGAGGGCACACTCATGGGCCTAATCTTGAGGTTCTCTTGCTGCTCTGATGAAGATGGTCATGGTAGGGTAACCACTGGTAAGTAGGCAACTATGGGAAGTAAGTATCAGAACAAAATTTCAAGTCATATTCTCCCCCCCCCACAAGTAATGGTGTGATGGTGATGGTGGGGAGTAGATGCTGAGGCAGGAGATAAAAGTCAATGACAGTTAATTAGATTTGAAGTTCAACTTAGTTTTACTAAATGTGACCAGAAACAGTAAGGTAGGTATGGAATTGTTTTTAAGATGCAGAGATACATTCTCAACTAAACTGTTGTTTTCTTGGGGCCACATATAAAATGGCTTGAAAAGTCAAATTCCAGTTTATGGGATTCAAAGCTTAATAGACTCTGCCCCACAATTTAAAATGGTCTGATGTTGAATGGTATTTCAAGTTTATGATGGTGCAAAGAGGTTTCCTTACAATTATCCTGTTTGCTCTCAGTTACATGAAATATTCAGTACTTTCCGAGAAAATAGGCCTTGTGGTATCAGTTACTCTTTCCTTGTTGTGAACAAATATTCAACCAGAAGCAACTGACAGAATGACCAGAGGAGTTTATTTCGGCTTATAGTACCAGGAATAAGATGATCATGGCAACGAAGACATTGCGGCCCGAGCTGGTCACACTCAGCCTGCATTGAGGTAGCAGAGAGAGGGAGGAATGTCTGCTCAGCTACCTCTCCTCTTTTTATACAGTCCAGGAATCTGACCCATAGGATGTGCCTTCTATGTGGATCTTCCCAACTCAATTAAGCTAATCAAGATGGCCTTCACAGGCAGACACAAGAGGCTCTCCTTGTCTAGGGTTGTCCCTCTCAGGTGATTCCAGATCTGGTCAAGTTAACATTCAATACAAACCATCCCAACGATTTTGTCCGACTCTAGGCCAATGTGATTGTTGCAAGTGAAATGGTATTTTAGTGCTCAAGAAATGTCTAGGAGCCTTAACCTTTGATCATTTTTCTTTTGTCTATTTTTAATAAAGAACTGAAATAAACAGACTGAGAAGGATAGATTACAAATCATTACATTTTTTGGGGGGTTGAGTCAAGGAAGGGGGCTAGATACAGCCATGGGGCCTGGGAGCTAATGAGGGAAGATGAGCATGGGAGTGGAGAAAAAATGTGAAGGGAACCTTTCCAGGAAAATTGGAAAATGACCAGGGCATGGAAGGAAAACCAAGAGACTATAAGAGCAATAAGACAAAAAATAAAAATTATCTTCCCACCATTCTAGAGATCCCTGGCTCCTGGAATGGGTGAGGGCCTAACTGGTACAGGGAGCCTGGCTAAGTGAAGTGAACAGCCAAAAAGGAGCCAAAGAAGAAGGCCTTGCCCATCTGGTACCCCCTCCCCTACACACACTATCTATCTATCTATCTATCTATCTATCTATCTATCTATCTATCTATCTATATATATATATATAGAGAGAGAGAGCTTATTGAGGTGGGCTTCACCCTCAAGCTTAGGTGAGATCTGAAAGAGGGCTGATTGATTTGGAGTCATGACTGTCCCCAAAAGAAGCTAGTCCCCAAAAGAAACCTATGAGAAATTGGTGAGATAAATAAGAGACCTATCACCACAGCAATCCAGATAACTCAAGAAAGGTCAATGGAGACAGACACCAATGATAATTAACACAACCCAAAGCAGAAGTCCATAGACACTTAAGATTTCAACAATAAAGCAGACTTAAAACACCCACCATGTCTCAGGGAACTGAGTGGAAAGATTGTTAGAGCCATGGTGGGGGAGAATATCCAGAGACATTGCCCCACCTCAGCAACAACACACAAAGGGTCGGGGGAGTAACTGGCTACTTGTAAAGCAACTCATAACTCACTTCCCCACGGACTGATCCAGTATACCCACATAGGAGGATCCCCAGTGGATTGGGGACAGGGAGGAGGGAAATAGGGGTAGCATCATAAGATTTGCTCATACAATGTATCTAAATATGGATAATAAAGATATATATTTTTAAAGAATCTGGCATTCCTGGGTGGAGGGAGATGTCACTGACGGAGGAGACTGGATCACATCCTGAGTTCCAGTTCTGCTGAAGTAGGTGCTGTGATATCTTTTTTGGTTCCTCTGTGGGTCATCCTCAAGCCGGCTAACTATATTCAAAAAAGAACTACCTTGCTCCTATTTCTCCCTCATTAGCATTTACGGTTAGGCTGGGCTAAGCTTCATATGGTAGTTTTCATATATTGAATGTACTTTGGCATACAATATTGTCAGCTTATGATAGATTTATCTGCAGATCGCCTCATCATAACTTGAGGAACATTTGTATATAAAAGTATCTCAATAATGTAGTAGTTGCTATGAATAAATTTCCTACCTTGTTGGTCTACATAGGCTACTATAATTCTTATCTCCACATTCCTTAGAATTTTTAAAAATTGAATTTTATTCTAATACTTGCTCCCTTTCCTAAACTCATCCATACCCTTACCATTTTTACCTGTCCTAAGTTCTGTACTGTTGGCCAAAACACAGCTCTCACCTCGAAGGAAATAAGAAAGCTATTCTTTCACTCAATATTCATGACCATGGCCCAGGATCACAAATTAAGGTTGTCTCCAAAATATGTTCCAATGTGGTAACAATTTCATAAAGTTTTATAGTTATAGAACAAAACAAAGTCATTAATCAAGGCGCTTTGCAGATATATTGGTGGGGACATCAGATGAGCACATTTTAGCACAGAGAAGAAATCTTTGCTACAGGTCATCAGATGTTTCCTGGTGGCGTTCTTAGCTTTTAGGTTAGTGGAATATACTGGTCTACTAACTTAATACACCCCTATAGATTTCACCTAATAGTAAGGAGGTTAAGTCAGACATAGAAATGGGTTATGAATGACTACTAAAGAGACCAAAGGAAACTCAAGATAATTTGGCTCTGAATCATCAACATTCAAATTCCCTTCGATCAGGAAGTTCTAGCCTTGTAGAATCTTTACTAGAGGTATAACTTTTGGGAGAAACTTCAGTTCACTATAACTACTTGGACTTCATTAGAACTTTTTCAGTCGTTAGAGAATCTGCTCTCTCTACCTCCCAAATCAGCCATAACAAGAGAGAATGGGATCAAGCAAGCCCCCTTCTATGGAGTGTATTTATCCCCTTTCTCTTGAAACGTAGTGTAAAAAATTTCAAGGTTCCTGAAATGTCAAACTATGCATTGTCACTCTTATTTAAGACCTTTAATTTAATTTCTAGTCTCACGTATACATTTTCAGAGGCTGAGAACAACATAATAAACATTTCTAATTTATCAAGTAAATATTCACAGAACCCAATGGCACAAACACCTCAAACATCCTTCTCTAAACCTTATCCGATGAAATAACCCAAGGAATTGGAGCTAGGAGTCACAAAAATAAATGTACATTTCTATACACTTCACTTCTTCCAAACTATGAATTTAATTTTTATTTAGGTAGTGGAAAAACAAAGCATTACCATGGGAAGAATTTGCTTTTGCAGCAGGGGTCTGGATGATGGCCCTTAACAAATGCAAAGTTTGACATTCATATAAAAGGGAACTAAACAAGACCCGTAAACAGACAGCAGAAATTGACTGCAGCCAGAAACATACAAAGTAATGCATGTGCTCAGCCCCTGTACTCTCCAGGGTCCCGTGCTGTGCTGGTGTGGGGGGTGGAACAGAGAAGAACTCCTCTTAAAGGAAACTTATGATTGGATTCGGTTCCTAGGAAGATGAGTTTCGAGGAGGGTCACTCTTCATTATTTCCAGAGCAGATGATTCCATGAGGCTTCTGCCTTTCTTTCTTTTTGAAGGGATATTTGGAAAGTATTCGGAATTCAATTGCTTTGGGGCTGTAATGAATGTCTGGGGAATGAGAGTCCTGAGATGTAGGAGATTTAGGAATGATTAGGTTTTGTTTGGAAATCCTGCATCTTGTTTAATCATATACCCAACTTTCTAAGAGACTAGGAAAAGTGGAAAAGAAATAAAGTGATGGTAGAATAAATGAGCCCAGCTAAAGTCTGAGGTGATCATGCTACAGTGCTTTCTCTTAAAAGGCGTTTATTTGGTGTGTGCGCACATGTGTGTGAGAACACAGGCTCATGTGTGCTGTGACGTGCATGTGGAGGTCAGAGGACAACCTTTAAGTTGTTCCTCATCTTCTCTCTCATTTGAGTCAGGGTCTCTCATTGTTTACACTCTACTCTGGCTTCTGGGCAGTTCTTGCATCTCCATTGTGGGATGACAGAATCCTGGCAGTTTCTGGCTTCTATGGGGGCCCATAGGATCCAAACTCAGGTGCTCAGACTCTCTTGGCGAGCACTTACCCACTGAGCCATCATTCCAGCCCCAACCACTCCTCTTTTAATATAGAGTTGTCTTCTCGTCACCTCAATTGTCTCTTTAAAACCCTAAGCTGAGGGCCGGAGAGATGGCTCAGCAGTTAAGTATACTTCCCGCCCAGGCATGAGAGCCTGAGGGGGCTGGCTGAGACCTGCAGAGTTTGAATCTCCAGGTCCCATGTAAACAGTTGGGCATGGCCTAGTGTCTCTGTAGGCTCAGTATTCAAACTGGAAGCAGAGACCAGAGAATCCTTGAAGGCTCCAAGGTCTAAAATCAGCAAAGAGAGTCTACCTCAAAATAAGACTCAATAGAAGAGCAATGGATTAAGACACTGACATTGTGCTCCAGGCACTGTAGGCAAGCATCCCTGCTGCAGGTGAGTGCACAGGGTGTAACCACCCAACCCACACACACCACACTTCACACTGAACACACAAACCACACACACCACACTACACACTATACACACACCACACTTCACACTGAACACACAACCCACACACACCACACTTCACACTGCACACACAACTTACACACACCGCACTACACACTGTACACACAACCCACACACACCACTACACACTGCACACACAACTCTCACACACCACACTTCACACTACACACACATGCCACACACACACACATCACATTGAATACATGGAAAAACAAAAAAGAAAAATCCCTAACACGAGTAAGTTCACAGATTGCCCAAATTCACAGATTATACTAGTTAGGAATTTCTTTAAGAAAACAGGTCAACGCTTCTTATTACCTCAGTTGCTTTACCTGTGTGGTTTTGCAGGTCCCCATTATTATGGGGGGTCAATGGGATGAACAACAAATGAGAGAAAACTTCCAGAAAGCCCCAGCCTTAGTAGAAAGCTAGGAATACATATGCAGAACAGAACAGTACCAGTCAGGAACAATGGCGGGTTCTGATTGGTGGGTTAGAAAAGACTCACTGAGCAGCTTCCCATTAATTCTGGAGCACTTATACTATTTTTAAAATATCCCACAAACCTTTGCCTGACAAAAGAAGAGTATGAAATAAAGCTTTGGTCTCTGCCGTGACAGCTATTTCCATGGCAACCTGCCTGTCAATCAACACCCACTTCATCGAGCTTCAGAAAACACCCCCAGAAATAAATGTCAAAAGTCTTAGGCAGGTTCCAAATTTAAATCAAACTTTAAATTAAAATAAGAACCCAAACACCCACAGTAGTCAAAAAAAAAGTTTTATTTTGGAAAGAGGGGCGAGGGGGTAAAAACCAAAGGCCAAAAGAATTCTCCAAGCCAATGTGAAAAGGAAACAAGGAAGAATGCCCCCCCTCACCAGTTTGTCCTGGCATTACTGGCCAATCACTGTCCACCCACAGAAGCACCTGCTCTATGCTGTGTAGGTGTGTGTTCTTACTCTTGCTTTCATGGCTGGCTTTCATTTCCATCATTTTCATGTCCTGTTCACCCTTTGATCCCCTCTGGAATGGTAATGGCTGAGCCCTTCTCTTTGGTGGTACGGAATGAGGAGCTGAGTTTCAGGCAGGTGGACCAAGGTGCTTAATTATTGTTCCTGGAAGACGAGTGGGCTCCTCTGACAGTTTAAATGACCTCCTGTACCATTTCAGTTTCTGTGTTGTTAACGGATGCTCTACAGAATTAGTTCTTACCAATTCTCACTTATTTTATCTAAAGATAAAATATATATCAAACCTCACATGATGCTTTGTGGGTAAGTGATGGGACTTATCTCCCTCTTCCCATCTCCCTCTCTCCCTCCCTCCTCTCTCTGATCCCCAAATATTCTAGCAGAGGAATGTTTAAAAGACCTGTAGGTTATAAGAGATTGTGGAATGCTTGCTCATGAGAAAGTTAGAACATATTGTTAACTTATTAAGGCGATACCCTTAATAAGTTCACTTAATATTGTTAACTTATTAAAGTTTGATACCCTTTCACACCCATCCTTTGTTAAACTGGCTTTGATGGTCACTCAACCTGATGTCTGCTCTTCACTCTCTTTTCTTTGCTCTTAGTGAAGTGCATTCCTCTTTGGCCTTCTTGAGTTATATCTGCTTGCAAGTTGAACTTGCTAATGATCACCTTAGCTGCTTACATGTTTTTCGCCATGTCTAATAGGGAGAGCTCGTGACTGTCCTACTTGGAGGTTGAATTTTTGTCATTGTTGTTGTGACAACATATGAAACCAGGAACAAATGAAGGGTGGAAGGGCTTCCCCTGGCTCACAGTGTGATGGGACACCACCCATCACACCCAGGAAGGCCAGACAACAGACAGCTTCATGGTGTCAGGAGCATGCATCTTGGATTTCTCTCCTTACATCTTGGCAGAGCACAGAGCAGAGATGTGTCAGGAATCAAAGTGCTCCCCTCTCAGTGACCACTGGCATCTTCCAGTTCGGACTTACCTCCCAAAGCAGCTTCAATAACTGGGAACCAAGTGTTCAAACACATCAACCAACATGGGATATTTTGTATCCAAATTATTACCTCCCCTCCACTGTCAAGAACATGTTAGAATCCTGGCTTTTAGCACCTCAGAATGAAAGGCTTTTTGAGAATAAAGTCGTTATAGAGATAACCATGTTGAAATGAGTTCATTAGGGTGACTCCTAGTCCAGTGTGGATGACATCCTTGTAAAAAGGAGAAACTTGGACAAGGGGACAGATATTCATAGAGTGAAGACAACTCGAGAAGAGTCAGAGAGCATTGCCACCTATAAGCCACAGAAAAGGTCTGGAACAGGTACTTTCCTCGAAGCCCTTGGCATGAACCAACTCTGCCAATACCTTGATCCGGGACTTCTGAGCCAGGCAAAGTAAAGCCGGCCTTCCTCAGAAGCTGTCTGAGTGGTGATGTGGGGAGGGGCGGGGGACTGTGTAGTAAGTGAAGTCATTGCACTGGCTCAATGATTCAGCTGATCTCATCAACCCATACTGCTTTGCAGGCCTGTGAAATGCTTAGAAAGCACAAGGGTACCATGTGGTGCTATTCAACATCCCAGTGCCTATGACATTGGCTTGAGAAAGGGCTGGATAAATGTAGTGACTGAGGGGAAGAGTGGCCTGGGGGTAAGGTTGGGGCAGGCACCCCGATGATGCTGTGGAAAGAAGGGAGGTGAGAAGGGTATGTTGGTTTGATTCAGGTGTCCCCAATCAACCGATGTGTTCTGATGCTTGACCCCAGCTGATGGAAGTATGGATATTGGAACCTTGTTGAAGGTGTGTTATGGGGGGGGTTATAGACAATTTCCCCTGGCCAGTGTGTGAAACCCTCTCCTACTGCTGCTGTCCACTTGATAGTGGCCAGGAGGTGATGTCCAGTCTCTGCTCATGCACCATTTTCCCTGCCATCATGGAGCTTCCCCTTGAGTCTGTAAGCCAAAATAAACCCTCCACCCCAGAAGCTGCTTTGGTGGGGTGCTTTGTGCCAGCAATAGAAAGCTGACTGCAACCAAGATCTTCATCCTCTCCAGTCCCCTTTGCATAACTTAGCCTCTAAATCTGGCTTCTCAATTTCTTTTTGTCTGAAACTCATGTGAAGTATGTCCAGTGCACTCAGGTAGGAACTGGTTTTCAATTATTATCAAGCTAGATGGTATTTGACACGATTTCCAAGAGAATAACTTGGTTCATAAGCTTCTTTTTTTTTTCAAATGTTATGCATCAGAGGCTTGGTGCCTCTTTGGTCCTACCTTATCAGCACTTTTATTATTGATATAAGCAGATATTGATTGTACCTCTTATGGGCATAAACATTTAAGTTTTATTAAAGTCTCAAGGAAATAAATTCATAAGTGCTGTGGAGATAGACAGGCTTCTTAGAAGATTGTCCTGAAACCTTTAATGACCATCCACTGGAATAAGACAGCTCTGGTCTAAGGCAGAGTTATTGAGAAGCTGATACAATTCAAGCAGCTGGGCTGGAGGGATGGCTCAGCGGTTAAGGCACTTGCCTCCAATGCCTAAGGCCCTTGAGTTCAATTCCCCAGACCCACATAAGCCAGACCCACAAGGTGGTGGCCCTGGTGCATCTGGTGCATTCTCTCTCTCTCTCTCTCTCTCTCTCTCTCTTTCTCTCTCTCATCTCTCTGCTTGAAAATGAATAAATAAAATATTTTAAAAAATTCAAGCAGCTGTTTATACCACTTGCACAGACCCCTGCTAAGTTTCATTTATAAATTTATAATTTCCCATTGACTCCTCCAATTTCATCAGTTTCACTCACTTCCAAACTGCGATCTGTCTTTGGTTTTAATCAAGGGTATGGGTTCTAAGAAACAGGAAGTTTTGAGGGAGGAGAAGATGCTGGAACAAGAAGCCAGAACAAGGCTAACTAGGGAAAGTTAACTGAGGCTAAAGATATGAATTACTCACACACAACCCCTGTTCCCTTCAAAGCCAGTGCAAAGATTCACTTTACTACACAGTTCCCCACCTCACCACTCAGATGGGATCTGAGGAAGACCAGCTTCGCTTCCTGCCCCTGTTGGAATACCCATGTATTAAATACCATTATGATTTCACTTGGGGCTTTCTTTGAGGTTACAAACAAAACCTGAATTCAGGAGAATCAGGTTTGGACACCTGACTTTAGTCATCACTGTCACTGGCCTCCTTCTGTGACAGTCAGGTAATGTGTCTATTTCTCAGTAGAGTAAGTATGCAGCTCAGAAGCAAGTTATTTATATACAGTTTGCACGTATGTAGAAATTTGCATAGTAAGCAGATTGGATGGCGCTGTGAGCTGAAGGCACCTCGTGGGTAACCTTGGAGTCTTCAGCCTGTCTAATTTTGCCATGTGACTTGGAATTTGCAAGCCATCACCCACTAATATGGTAGCTTTTTAGTGCTGACATCTGTCTACCGAAGAGCAAAGGCATTTTCTGATCTAATCTGCCTTGAACGATGGGTAAAGAGCTAAGGGATTGATCTTTTCAAGAAGAGAATCAAATTTCTCTGCCTTCCTTTTCTCCACCCTTGGTTTCCCAGTCCACACATCTAGTCCAAGGCCATTTTCCAAGGTCATTCATTCCTTGGTCTTTGGCTGGTTTAGGTGAAGTCTCTTAGTTTTTTTTAGACAGTCATTCAATAAGTTGTTTTATTTTCACAAGATGAATTTTGGTGTGAAGTTCTATCTCCACCTACCTACCATTCAGGACCTGTGAGTGCAGAGATGACCTCTGACAATGCTCAGTTCTTTATGAAGATCGCATTTAGCACATCGCCTGGTGGGTGGCATGTATGTGGAAGAATTCATTTGAACAGATTTCCTATCAAAGGATAAGTACACCCCCAAGTCACAATGGTCATCAGAGCTCTAGCTGCCTTAGCTTCTGATGGTTTTTACAAATCAGCTGGGCTTTGAGCTGTTTTGGCTTCAGGGGTGGCTGCTTCCCTCTCTCTCCTCTTTCTCTTTCATTCCAGCGACATTTGTGAGTGTTTTAGTCCTTTGCTGGAACATCTTTATCAAGAATGTGATTAACAGTCATTTTCAGATGCCGATATCGACTCGCGCTCATCTGAGAGGCACAGCGTGTGAGAGTAAGCAAGCATCCGGATAATGCGAAAGGGTCTGGTTATTCATGGGAAACTGTGCTAATGACTACATCTGCCCCTGTCCATTTGGACTGGATGGGGCCATCCCCGATTTGCTGATGTTTACCCCTACAGTGAAATCTCTTCGTTTTCCTACCCCATAAATACCAAGTCCTCGTGGTTGGTCTGATGTTTGTGTTCTGAGTGTGAGAACAATTTAAAATTTTGGAACTATACTCCATGGGATCTGCTCATGGAATGAATGGATATAGAGGTCTGTCATTCACAGTGTTCACTAAGCAACTTTTGGGCCTAAAGTATTTTTGCTAGACACCACTGTGAAGTGGATGCAGAGCCGTTACAGTAACAGGGTACCACAGAACAATGGGATGGTTTGTGTTTGTTTTGAAGCCTGATGATCTTATTATTTATCCAGACAGATAAAATAACATGCTTATTTCAATTTTCCCTATGGTGACTCCATGTCTCTAGATTTGGGGGACTTGAGAAATTTAAGTCCCAAAGCCAGTGACTTGCGCTTGTGGAAGAATTTTGCGTACCCTCTGAAACTGATTTTAAAAGAGCAGTCTTTGAGTTCAGACCTTAAAGGTATAAATCAAGCAATGGCAGGATCCATTATGCTACCTGGTCTATGAAAGGGGGGAGGTCTTAAGCGTGCAGTTTAGATAGAACAGATAGTCCTGAGCAGGAAGCTTTTAGCAACAAGGAAGGTTGATGAAGTTACAGACAGAGAAATGAAAGTGACATCAAGTGTTTCATTCCATGAAGGAGGGTACTTCAATTTCTTTCAAGGAAGGGCCTCACCTATGCAAAAATAATCCTCCTGATCGTGCAGGCATCAGGGAAAATGGACAACTGAAAACTCCTATGAAAGTTCTAGTTATCTCTTGAGTTCCTGAGCCTTGCAGGATATATATCTGGCTTTTGGTGGGAAGATGCTCATTCATCCAGCAATTAATTGAAGAATGCTGGTCCATTTAAATAATTCTCTCTTCCAAGAAGAAGGAGAAATTTGTTTGCACTCAGCCACAGTACAGTGCCTTAGAGATGTGGACTTAATTGGTAAATTGAGAACCACTGTCCCTGATTAATAAAATCAGACCTTTGAAATTTCTAGAGGTACAAGTTGGGATGGTAACTTGTCAGAGACAAGTATGATGCTCTGGGGGCTTAATTCATTATCTGTACTTGCTTTTCGATTCCCTGTTCCCCATTCCAGAAGTTCTTGCCATCCCTGGCAGCATCAGCTTGAGGACACCCATCTTCACCATCCTAATAAATCAGGTGCGTCCTGAGCAGCTTCTATGAAATCTTTCCCTGCTAGTTGCCACTGATGTCTGTCACTGGAGACCAGGGCTGGAGTTCATTTTCCACAATGTTTAGTTCTGGAAGCTTAAACAACCTCTCATCCATCCATACGAGGCAAACAAGGATAGTTCTCTTGCCCAGACCACACCTTGGTTGTGAGGCTCAAAAGGGGTAGAAAGTGCAGAGGTTGGCAGAGGTGAAGGTTTACATGTATGTAGCCCTGGGCTTGGGGTTTCTGGAGCTATTATTACTGCCTAGTTCCACTTGAGTATCTGTTGGCCCAGTGGACTCCAAGAGGCTGTGTGGAAGATCTGAGATCTTTGGTTTCCTGGGAGTAATTTCTTCTTTATAGCACAACTTCTTTTGGATACACTATGGTTTACTTAATATTTTACTTCCTTTTACCTGATCCAACTTAATCCCATGATTGGCCTGGGGCATTTTTGGTCTTTTTTTTTCCCACTGACTCTCTTGTCCTTGGAAGAGTGTTTGGCACATAGTAAACACTCAGTGATTACACATTGAATGAACACTTTTCAGAGGAAAGAAGGGACAGAGGAAAGCAATGAAGGAGGGAGGGAGAGAGGGAGGGAGGGAAGGAGGATGGAAGGCTGCCAACCTAAGTAAGAACTATTTTGATACATAAACGGCTTGGCATCATCTAAAGCATTCGTCCAGGAAGAAAGGGCGAGGAAGAATTTTATGGAGAAGACACTGATAAAGATATTTACTTCCTCATCATCCTAAAGGAAGTCAAAATGGCTTCTGACAATAATCCTTACAGATACTTTTCAGGCCTTTGAGCTGAGCTGAGGATAAGGCTAATCTGATGGCACCTAGAAGTATTCCAGAGTTTCTACAAAAATACCACTAGAGCAGTGTGTCTCTCTGTCCCATTCCTCTCCTTCGGAAGGCAAGAAGAATCAAAGTTGTTATGAGTGTAGTGTAGGAAAAGCTCTTAAAATATGTTACACTAACTCTAATATTCCATTTTCCCTTCCTCAGTCCCTGAAACCTTTCCTCTCAGCATTTCCAGGGGAATGAAATAGTCACATTCAATGTTTAATGTTTTTTTAATATTTTATTTATTCATTTTCAAGCAGTGAGAGAGAGAGAGAGAGAGAGAGAGAGAGAGAGAGAGAGAGAGAGAGAGAGAGAGAGAGGCAGAGAGAAGAGAGCAGAGAGCACCAGGGCCACCACCTTGTGGGTCTGGTTTATGTGGGTCCTGGGGAATTGAACCCGGGGCCTTAGGCACTGGAGGTAAGTGCCTTAACCAATGAGCCATCTCTCCAGCCCTCAATTTTTAATGTTTTGAGATGGTGGGACTTTCTGTTCTATTCTATCTACTGTTCTAATGCACTGCCTGTACTTATATATGGTGTGACAAAATATGCCTATTCTCTTCTAGTGAGCTTCTCATGGCCATAATCTCTATCATTCATTTCTGAACTCTTTATTGTTCTTTTAAAGATCTGCGGGAAAATCCTGATGGATCAATCTAAGGATTAAATCTTAAAGAATTAAAACTGCTATTATAAATCTTAAACTGGCGATAGGAGTTTTCAAGTGCATCTGGGGAAGCTAGCCTTCATCACTCATGACGATAAATAAAATATGACATCAGTTAAAATTTTCAGTGACAGAAGTTCAGTGTAATTAGCTAAAACTAAGTCTTGTCATTTAAGCCAGTTCCAAGGTATCTAGTAATGCCAGCTGCACAAAGCTTGTGAGACTTAATAGAGTTTTCTATGTGTGACAGTCTGAAGAGGGTCAGACTCATCTGAGATGTGACTCATGGGCAGAGCTGCGGTCTGTCTCTAGCAGATAACATGTGACAGCACCAAGTGATGGAACCACCCTGGCCTTGACTTTACCTGACTTGCTGCACCTGCTGAAGTGTCATCACATGGGCTGTTCTCCTACTTGACATATTGCTCACACAATCAACCAAATACACAATCAAGTCATCAATGGTTTTAGTAGCAGAATAAATCTAAATTATAACACACACATAATTTATATATATATCAGCATTTATTCAGATAATCATATCAACAATAATTAAAGACCCTCAGTTTTTATGATCTAGTTGTTAACATTGATTCAGTTTTTTTTTACTTTTAAATACATTTCAATAACTTCTAAGTTAATTTTTAATGTGATAAGTTACATTGACTATTATATCAGATATTTTCTCATGGCTGGGACAAAACCATCCAACCAGAAGCAATTCAGGGAACTAAGGAAGGAAGGAAGGAAGGAAGGAAGGAAGGAAGGAAGGAAGGAAGGAAAGAAGGAAGGAAAGAGAAAAGGAAGGAATTTATTTTGGTTTACAGTTCTAGGGAGTAGAGTCCATCATGGTTGGAGAAAGAACAGCAGAGTCAGGAAGCCTACATCAGCTCATTGCATCAGAAAAGAGGAAGGAGAGAGAGAGAGAGAGAGAGAGAGAGAGAGAGAGAGAGAGAGAGAAACAGTGAACAGTGAGTGTGGGAAGGCTATACCACCTCAGGGGCAGCAGTTTTATATTCAGATCATCACAACTACAGATCATATTTTTAAAAATATGTATATAATTCTCTGTCTTCAAAGATCTTTCAAACTGCATACTCAGCTAAGTGAGTTAAGCACAGTTCTTGATTTTAAGATTCCATTCTATCCCTAATTATTATTACTACTTGCTTCACTGAAAATAACTGTGATGTCTTTGGGATAAAAAAAAAAATCCATCAATAAGGTCATCACAGTTTACAGATTCCAGAAGATTGGCTCTGAAGTTCGCAAGTTAAAAGCATGAAGGGATACTTGTCCACTTACTAACACAGGCTACTTGACTTAGTCATGTATATGCAAAAGAAGAGCGATTTTAGTACAGAAAGTTGTGGATTTTAACTACTACTCCAATGCTCTCTTTTTTCTTCTGATCAGAAGAGCTGTTTCAAGATCGATTGTCATGTTACTCTCCAATGTATTTAGGGAGAATCTGTGGTGTTGTAGATAATGTCAGATTATCTTTGGGGTCAGATGTAGTAAATGGCAGTTTCCTCCTTGGTACCTTTGAGAAGGTAAACATTGCCGAACTAGTTCTGTAGGTTACCTGATCTGTTTAACCAGAGTGTCTCATGTCGTTCCTGTTCCTTGGTAGCCTGCCTGTGAATATAGGCAATTGTGATTGAAACGGTCATTAGTTTGGCTAGCTGGACTGGTTGTTGATATGTGCAAACCTCCACCTGTAGCCTAGTGGAGAAGGGTAGGAGTCTAGGTTTAATACTTTATTTCCATACCTGCTCACACCACTCTTGCGTTCCATTCTTGGACTGATCACAGAACCATCTGGTATTGACCCTCTTTTAAAGGTGGTTGGATCTGAAGAGTTCTGTGTAGGATCCTTGGAGGAATTACTTTGGACATGACCCATTTCTAGAATTTACAAGCACTTCATGACTATAAACTGTCAAATCACAAGGTCTACAGGCTGACTGAGACATCTCCCTGGCTTTGCGTTTTCTTAGGGTTATGCAATCTCCTCTTCTCTTTTGTGACACCACCAGGTGATGCGACCACCTTGGCCTTGAGTTTACCTGATCTGCTTCTCCTGCTGAAGGGCCATCACATTGGCCATTTCTCCTCTTGGAAATATTGCACACCCACGCTTTTTATTAATTCCTTCCATAATTCAAATCTCATTCATTGTTACCCTTCTGAGAAGGTCTATAGCACCACATTCAAAAATTCCTCCAAACATTTTGTTATTGAATGGATTTGCAAGGGTGTATGTGTGGTTTGGTGCCTATGTGAATAGTGGTCATGGGTGTTTGTGCACAGAGGTATGCATTCCATGAGGCTAAAGGAGAATGCCCTCATCTATTGCTTGAACACATTGTTTCTTTGAGACAGAATCCATCACTGGATCCAGAGCTGTCGAATCTTTGATCAGACTAGCTGATCAATGAGCTCCAGTGATTTTTAACTGCTCCTCAAATGGGACTGAGGTTACACCCGGCTTTCTATGTGGGTGCTTGGGATTGCACTCAGCCCCTCCTGCTTTCTTGGTAAGTGCTCTTATACTTTGAGCCATCTCCCCAAACCCAAATAATTAAAGATACAGGGAGACACCTACGTTGCCTTTTCTGCCCAGGCCAGATTAGAGCTACCCCCCAACCCTGCCCTCTGCTTCAGACTCCGGTGTTTGCAAAGACTCTCAAAAGGCCACAGTCAAGTGCACACGTGCTTTCTTTCTGCAGGAAACTTCCTGTCATCCAGAGATCAGCAGTAATTCTACCTTTGGATCTTTAGAGTCTCAATACCGAAGAAGGTACAGAAGAGTAGACAGCACTTTGGCTAAAGTGTGTCAAAGGAGATAGGTTGATATTACTTAGAGGAGGAAATTAATCAAACCATTTCTGTACACATTAGGCAAATTGTTCATTCAGAGTTAAGAAGCAGCTTGGGAGTGTTAAAGCACAGGGCACTTGCATGCACTTTATGATGGTCTTAGCTTATGACCTGATATCATTTTTATTTCTCTATTAAATCAAGATATATCTCATTGAGCCGCCATCCCATACGACATGAAATGGTTCACTTTGGTGTGTGTGACTAGAACTGTCCCTGATGGAATGAAATGGCAGTTCTATTTTTCCCATGCTCTGAGGGTAGATAGCTGGAGTCCTTATGGCTGTGGACTCCATTGAGTCGTTACAAGATGCAGCCAAGTATAAAGTAACTCTTATGGGTTAATTTTGTGTCCCCAAAAGCACTGAGGTCCCGACACTCAATACCTCAGAATATGACCTTAGTTGGAAAATAGATGACCACATTAAAATGAGGTCATGAGAGTAAGCCTTAATTCAATGACCAGTATATTTATAGAAAATGTCTCCTGTAGGCTCATGAGTTTGAATGCTTGGTCTCAGCTGGTGAGACTTTCGTGAAGTTGTAGTTTCTTTAGGTAGAACCTCAGTAGAGAAAATGGGTCAATCGGGTCAAGCCTTGTGGTGATTGTAGCCCAATTGTACTTCTTGTCTGTCCTCTGCTTCCTGTCTGCACACACAGCGTTGACCAGCTAACTCACAGTCCTGTCCCCGTGCCTCCCCTGCCACAATATACTGTCACTTTTCTTTGACTGTGAGCCAAAATGAACCTTTCTTCCCTTAAGTTGCTTTTGTCAGTGTTTTGTCACTACAGTGGGAGAAGCAATTGATACACTGCATATAGCATTTGTGTGTGGACTGCAGAGTATGTGCGTGGTGTGATGTGCGTGATGTGTGGTTATTTTTACATGGCCTGTCAGCAAGCATGTGGAGGCCAGAAGAAAACACCAGGTATTGTCTTGTCACTCATCCACATATTTCTCTCCTTGAGGTGGAGTCTTTCCCTCAACCCAGAGCCACAGTCTGTCAGTGAGCCCCGGGGACTCCCATACGTCCACCTCCTGCAGAGTGGGATTACTGGCCACAGCTAGCTTTTTTTTTTTAAGTCTTAAATATATAGTTATTGTCCATAATGAGTTACATTATTCAGTGGGCAAACAATGAGTTGTTATCCCCAAAGCCCCCCCTCCCCATCCCCAATCAGCTGGATATCCTCCTCCGTGGGATGTCTGGATCAGTCCTTGTGGCAGGGGACCCTGGATAGCCTAGTACTCAGCCCGGTCCTCTTGGCCCAATTGTGTTGTTACTGAGGGGTGCTATGCCTCTGGATAGTCTCCCCCACCACGGCTCTCACAATCTTTCCGCCCCCTCTTCCGCTCAGTTCCCTGAGTCGTGGTGGATGAGTATTAAGGCTGCTTTAAGGTTGTGAGTTTAGGGATCTTTGTGTCGAAGATCGTTGGTTTCTGTCTCACTGGCTTATCCTGTGTAGGTTGAATGTCTGTGGCTGTGGGTCCCTCGTTCCTCCCGTCCTTCTCTGTAGGATTCCATATGGATCCTCCATGTCATGACTGTGGTGGCTCCTCTCTTGCCAGAATCTCAGCTATCGGCCTACGGTCCGTTGGTAGGGTTAGATGGGCCCCAGCTCTCTTGCTGCATCCTGAAAAATACAAGCTTTTGACATGGGCTTTGGGGAGTCAAACTAGGCGGTCCCTAGCCAGACAGGCCCTCATGCTTAAGAAGCAAGTGCTCTTAACTACTGACTCGTCTCCCCAGCCCTAATATCCTTATAAAACTGGGGAAATTTGAACAAAGACACAGGAAGTATTTCACATGAAGATTAGGGGTATGCTACCATAAACCAGAAAACTCCAAAGACTACTGACAAGCACCCGACAGTAAAAAAGGAACCCCAAGCACCTTCTCTCTCACAGCCTGGTGAAGAGCCAAGGTGCAGTGAGTTTCTCCCTTTGGAGGTAGGTAGGGACATGGTCTAATTTCTTCTCTTCACAGAAGAATGAACTTGAACGATGGGTCCTAACAGTAGCCCAGACACTGGATGGGAGCCTGCCAGCTTGTCTTAGAGTCAGCCTAAGTTTCCCAGTTGTCTTTTTTTCTTTCTCTTTTTTAAAGCATATTTCTTCTTACAAGTGATGCATCATCTACTTAATGCCTGTTTGCTGAATTATTCATTCTAGAATTGAATCTAGAGTCAATCTAGAGATTCATAAGCTACGGGATAGATAAAATACCAGATCTTTCTTTCATTAGTTTTTCAGTAGATAAGAATGTTACTTCTTCTTAGACTAGGAAGAATAAAAAAAGAAAAACAACAGGGCTTTGGAGTCAGATGGTCTTGGCTGTCTCCTAAGTACCTTGTCATGTAAAATTTGACTTGTTAACTTCTGAGTCTCAATCACACCATCTTCCTAACAGAGACAAAAAATAACTTGCACATTTATTGTAAATGTAAGATAATGTATGGGGAGCTCAGAGCACAGTCTCTAGTATAGATTGCTCTGTAATTAATCTCTCTGTCTTTCTGTTTCTCTCTGTCTCTCTGTTTCTCTCTCCTTCTCTCTCTGTCTCTGTCTGTCTGTCTGTCTGTCTCTCTCCTTCTCTCTCTGTCTCTGTCTCTCTCTCTCTCTCTCTCTCTCTCTCTCTCTCTCTCTCTCTCTCTCTCTCTCTCTCTCTCTCTCTCTCTCTCTCTCTCTCCCAGGCAAGCTCTATGAAATTCACACTTCTAAATAGCGGCTCTTTTGATTGAACTATCCTGAAAGGAAGTATCACAAGAATAACAGCTTTATACACACTGAGACTCTGTTGCTGATAGAGCAGGTGCATCTGAGTTGACTTTTTAATGATAAGGTGAGAACTCATCTTCCTCCTCTTTTCTTCCTCTGGCCGCTCTCTGTCTAAGAGGTGGTTATCTGTGTGCAGATAATAGGGGAGTGGGCATAGCTTTGTGACCCAGAGAAGATTAAATTAAATAGTTCTGTCAACAAGATCTTGTTCTGAGTTTCCCTAGGTCCCTGGTCCTTGTGACCTCCGTGGAAAGAATTCTGATAAGACACACATAGTATGACTTAGAAGAAGGTACAGAAGAATGGAAGGTATAGAAGAATAGATAGCACTTTCGTCAAAGGAGATAGGTTGATATTACTTAGAGTAGTTTTTAGAATAAAGTGAGGCACTTTCAGGGGGAAGAG
>PVHP010030610.1:0-21572 GCA_004024765.1 Zapus hudsonius | reverse complement strand
ACAAGAAGTGTGCCTCCACCACTGCAGGCTTCGCACTCTTCCCCGAGACCCTCACGGGGGCTGAGCCCACCTCGCTGGTCATTGCCCTCGGCACCTGCATCGCTAATGCTGTGGAGGTGTCTGTACCGCTCAGGCTGTATTGCAACAGCGAAGGGGAATGGATGGTGCCTGTAGGTGCCTGCACCTGCGCCACTGGCCACGAGCCAGCTGCCAAGGAGTCCCAGTGCCGTGGTGAGTGAGGCCTGGATGGTGAGGAGGGAGATTTCCAGTCTGACCAGATCTGGCCTCAAGTGTGGGATGGAAGGGAGGAGAGTGAAGAGTGGCTGTCATGGACAGAGAATATATGAGGAGAGACATGGGACAGACAGAAAATGAGACACAGGGAAGATAAGAGAAAAAAAAAATAAAGCTGAGGATGTAACTCAGTGCTAGAGTACTTGCCTTGCATACGGAATTCAGTGGTGGAGTGCTCGCCTGGCATGCCCAACTCTGTGGTAGAGTGTGTGCCTGGCATCACAAGCCTGGGGTTCCACCCCGAGCAGGGACAGGGGATAAAACCAGAAGAGCAGAGGACATGGAGAATCTTTGGCACACAGGCACCTGGAAAAGCTTGGCAGGGTTTTCTGCCTGCTTGTGATTCCTGCTTGGTCCTGTTTCCAGTGTACACCTCACCCTGGAAGTTCTCGAGGGGGGCCCAAGCCAAGGGGATGAGGACTATGGGCACCCCTTTCTTTATCTTAGGGGCTAATCCGCTTCTTGAGAGGCAGTTGTGTATTTCACAGTAGTTAGGGACCAAGTCCCAGGTCTTGGCTATCTACCTATGTCACCTTGGGCAAGTTACTTAACTTTTTATTAACCTTGCCTTCCTCATGCACACTGGAGCTATAGAGATTTCTTCCTGGGGCCCGTAGTAAGAGTGAGTGAGCGTTACCATGACAAAGGACTGCGCTGGCACCTTGTAATGGTGGCCACTAGTAGCAGGAACGTGGGGATACATGGAGGACGTGGATTGCTCAGTCTTTATTTTACTCATGAGGAGGGTGGGAGGCGAACCAAGTCTCAGGAGACCTTACAGTGTCCTAGGCTTCCCAGCTTAAAAACCTCTCCACATGGGACTGTCTTCATTTAAGCTTTACCACAACCCTGTAAGAGGGATTCCAGTTTTCTCCCTATTTTGCTGAAAGGACATTGAATCTGAGAGAGGTTTTAATCTAGGGCTCACAGCTAGGGAATGTGGGAACTGACAGTAATCCCCCCAGGACCACAGCAGCTGTGGAGACTGTCATCTATTCTCTCTGCTTGCTTCTTCTCTCTGGGGCTTTCAGCCATGGCTCCCAGCCCTCTGTATGACGGGCTGGACCATCAACCTGGAGGGGCCTCAGTGAGGCCCAATTTGGAGTTGCTTTACCAGCCCCTCTCCACTTTTCTATGGGGACCTGCTGGAAACTTCCTCTTCCCAAGTGGAGAAAGGGGGTGGGGTGATGAGCCTGACAGCCTGAAGAGGGGCTAACACTCTGCAGGTCCCTGGCAGGAAGTACAGGCTGGTTCCCATAGCAACCAGGCTGGCCAGGCCTCTACCCCTTCCCCCACTGGCTCAAAGAGCTGGGATGGAATATCACCTTTATGAGGGGAGATTCAACCCTAGAGAAGGGCACAGCCCCAGTCTGAGCATCACATAGCATGATGACCCCTTGAGAGGTGACTACAGAGGCTGGCAAGACACTTAGGTGTGTCTAGGTCAGTCCCCATTTATGACTATTAGCCCAACATCATTATTCCTGGTGCCCCCCTGTACTCTCAGAATATTTCTGATTTGAACAGTAAATCCTATAGACACTCTAGATGTGAGGAATGTACAGGGCCTACATTCAAGGGGCCAAGTGTAGATGGGAGAATGAGTGTGTACGCACTAGGCTGGCCTTGAGACCAGGTTCCTGGGAGGCTTCAAGGCCTCTGAACTCCAGGTGACCCCAGCCTTCATGTTGCTTTCTTCCCCTTCTTTCCTCCTTTTCTAGACGCTTCCCAGCTCTGGGGCAGAGGTTGGCTGTGATCTGTCTGCAGAGGAGCCCCTATCTCCTGGCTGTGGCAGCATATCTTTGAGGGCCCTCTGGAATTACTTTCCCAGAGTGTCGGGGAGGGCTAAACATCTTGGCAGAGTACAGGGTGCTGACACCAGCTGGTGGTCTCTTCCCATCCCCTCCTCTTCCTCTTCTCTCTCCCTGCCTCAACAAGCCCAGGCTGTCCAGGTGATGGGGCTGACGTCTTCTGAGGCCCAGAGATGAGAGTAGGGGGCAGGGGCGAAGATGAATCCGCTGACATGAGTTTCCATGAAGCAAAAGGTTCTTTGTAGCAGCAGCTGGAGTTGGGCAATGCCAGCATTGCCCCCATGATCAAGGAGGTGGAGGGGGCAAGACATGGGCTAGGAAGGCCAGGTTCTCACAGAGGAGGGGAAGAGAGATGAGTGCTCACTACTCTCTTCCTTTGCAGCCTGTCCCCCTGGGAGCTACAAGGCAAAGCAGGGAGAGGGACCCTGCCTCCCCTGTCCCCCCAACAGCCGTACCACCTCACCAGCTGCCAGCATCTGCACCTGCCATAACAACTTCTACCGTGCAGACTCGGACTCTGCAGACAGCGCCTGCACCAGTGAGTGAGCTCCTCTGTTCTCCCTCCACAGGCCTTCCTCTGGGGGCCAGCCTGGGAGGACCTAAGGAGTCACTGAGATAACCCCCTTCAGATAGGGAAATCGAGGCTCATGGGGTCTAGAGGATGTGCTCAAGATGGCTGGTTGCCTCTGAGACAGAATCCAACTCAACTGATTCATCCACCTACCTGCATTTTAACGGGTGTCTTCTAGCTGCTAGCCAGGCATTTGAGGCTGGCTGGGACCCACCATCTATGATTCCTTCTCTGGGTGGAGCGACTGCTCCCTTACCCAAGTCTTACCATGGAGGTGGCCTCACATTCCAAAGGCATTCTGGTTCCTGCTCTCCCCCTGCCTTTGCCTTTGGTGTGCCAGGCATTGTGCCAAGTGGAGGGGATATGGAGGAAAGTGAGATACAGTCATTGTCACTATGTCGCCGGCCACCAAGTTGGAGAAACAGATGTGGGAACAAATAATGATCATGTAATGTGCTAAGTGCTGCACTAGAGGAATGCCCGGATGTGGTGTTAGAGTACAGAGGAAGGCTTCTAGGAGGAAGGGACATGGCATTGAGTCCCAGCGGATGAACTGCCAGTGAAGAAGTATAGAAAGACTATGCTGCATATTGAAGAGATGGTAGATCACTGTCCAGGCAGTCTGGGGAAAAGGGTGGTTCTAGGCCCCCCAGCTCACTCCTTTTTTCCCTCTATGTCCCCAAAGCGGTGCCATCTGCACCCCGGGCTGTCATCTCCAACGTCAATGAGACCTCACTGATCCTGGAGTGGAGTGAGCCCCGGGACCTTGGTGGACGGGATGACCTCCTGTACAACGTCATCTGCAAGAAGTGCTATGGAGGCCTTGGGCTCGGGGGTCCCTTAATCTGCTCTCGCTGTGATGACGGCGTGGAGTTTGTGCCCCGGCAGCTGGGCCTGACAGAGCGCAGGGTCCACATCAGCCACCTGCTGGCCCACACACGCTACACCTTTGAGGTGCAGGCAGTCAATGGTGTCTCGGGCAAGAGTCCTCTGCCTCCCCGCTACGTGGCTGTGAACATCACCACCAACCAGGCTGGTGAGGAGCAGGGCCTGGGTCATCTTTCCTTGGATAGAGCTGCTGAGAGTTCTCTAGGGATCCCTTGGGAATTGGCCTTTGGGAAGGATTTCAGGGCCCCTGGTGAGTCCACTTCTCTTCTGCAGCCCCATCCGAAGTGCCTACACTCCACCTGCACAGCAGTTCAGGGAGCAGCCTGACCCTGTCTTGGGCACCCCCGGAGCGGCCTAATGGCGTCATCCTGGACTATGAGATGAAGTACTTTGAGAAGGTCAGAGCTCAGGACTAGGAGGCGTGGGTCTAAGCAGGGTCAAGAAGTGCTGGGGGCCCTGGGAACAGACACTTGGAATGGGGAAAGCCCGGGTGTGGACAGGTGCACCCCCTGAGAAAGCTTCCATTCTGGCCTTGCAGAGTGAGGGCATCGCCTCCACTGTGACCAGTCAGAGGAACTCAGTGCAGCTGGACGGGCTGCGGCCTGATGCCCGCTACGTGGTCCAGGTCCGGGCCCGCACAGTAGCGGGCTATGGGCAGTACAGCCACCCAGCTGAGTTTGAGACGACAAGTGAGAGAGGTACCTCCCCTGACCTCAGGCCTAGCCCTGCCCAAGCCATCTTCTTCATTTCTCCACTCACCCAGCCCTTCCTTGGTCTCTAGGCTCTGGTGCGCAGCAGCTTCAGGAGCAGCTCCCCCTCATAGTGGGCTCTGCCACAGCTGGGCTTGTCTTCGTGGTGGCCGTCGTGGTCATCGCTGTCGTCTGCCTCAGGTACTCCCAGGCCATGGCTGTTCACCCAGGCTGACTAGAACTCCCCTTTGGTTATGTCAAGTTCTCCTAATGCACCCGTGAACTGCTTTCCCCACAGTTATCCTGGGCCTGGCCCTCCATTCAGTCCATCCCATTCCTCTGTCCTGTTTCCTGACTCCCAGGGTCTGCATTCCCTAAGGGTGGCTCTGACCACCAACCATGGGACCAGGCTCTTTCCCAGTCTCCAAAACCTCATTACCATAAGCCCCAGGGTCCCTTACAACAAGAGAGCTGGTCAGGTGTGGTGGTACATGCATTTAATCCCAGCACTTGGGTGCCTGAGGTAGAAGGCTTGTTGTGAGTTTGAGACCAGCTTGGGACTACAGAGTGAGTTCCAGGTCAGCCTGGGCTACAGTGAAAGCCTACCTTGAAATAAACAACCCAGAGAGAGCTGTTGGATTTGGCTCAGGTCCCCTCTGCTCTGCCCCTCCAGGAAGCAACGGCACGGCTCTGATGCAGAGTTCACGGAGAAGCTGCAGCAGTACAGTAAGTGTCTGTCCTTCCTTGGGTGCCTGCCTCTTCCCTCCTTATAAACATGGTGGCTTCCCGTTGGAACCCCTCCCCCACTCCAGAGCAGGGAGTCACTAGCCCCAGAGACCCGTGAGATGTGACCCCTGCCCTAAAGGCAGTTAGTCCTATGGGAATAAGATCCCCCCCCCCACAGGAAACAATTAGAGGACAATTAGTATTAAGCTGGGTGTTTCTGTGGCAAAGGGCACCGAGAGTTCAGAGAAGAGGAAGGCTCCCTAGAAGAGGTGGCAGGATGCACAGAGACCTGAAGTGAGGAGAGCATTCCTGTCGAGAGGAAGTGGGTGGGGTGGGGAGAGTGCCCAACTGTGGGGGCAGTGAGAAGCCGGCCTTCACAGCTGTGGGGATGCCAGGCTGGGGAGCACAGCCAGCCCTTGGAGGGTCTTGAAAGGCAGGCAGGGTTTGGACTTGACTCCACAGCAAGTAATTGGGAAGGCTCTCAAGCTGAGGAGGAAGACAATGGATGCATTGTTTCAGAAAGATCCAACTTAGCTGCATGGGAAAAGTCCAGAGGCAGAGCCCAGCTGGGAGGCTATTGCGAAGAGTCTGGATATTGGAGGCCTAGACAAGGTCAAGCAGTGAGAAGGAGTGAGGGGAGGGATGATTCAGAGAGACGTTTGGACACGATGAGAGATGAGAGAGAAAGACGAGGAGAGGAATCCTAAGCGTCTAGCTCATGCAGTCCCCTGAGCATTCTCACGGGAGACGGGGGTAGGGTGCTGGCATGTAGGCTGTTGAGTATGCTCCTGGCAGGCAGGACTGGGAGTCTGGGCAAGTCCCTGCCCCTGGCTTGAGGTCCATTCTCTTATGCCCACTTCTTTTCCGAGCAGTCACTCCTGGGATGAAAGTTTACATTGACCCCTTTACCTACGAGGACCCTAATGAGGCTGTCCGAGAGTTCGCCAAAGAGATCGACGTGTCCTGTGTCAAGATTGAGGAGGTGATTGGAGCTGGTGAGTACCTTGGGGAATGGTGCACACAAGAGGCAGAGGTGGGTTGAGTTTGGGATGATCCCCAAAATACCATATGACCTGTTCCCTATACTCTGCAGGGGAGTTTGGGGAAGTATGCCGGGGTCGGCTGAAACTGCCTGGCCGCCGGGAGGTGTTTGTGGCCATCAAGACCCTGAAGGTGGGCTATACAGAGAGACAGCGGCGAGACTTCCTGAGTGAGGCCTCTATCATGGGTCAGTTTGACCACCCCAACATAATCCGGCTGGAGGGTGTGGTCACCAAAAGTCGTCCAGTTATGATCCTCACTGAATTCATGGAGAACTGTGCCCTGGACTCCTTCCTTCGGGTAAGAGCCAGCCTGCTGGTCCCTCTTCCTCCCCCAGAGAGCTAGGTCAGGACAACTACCCCCACTGCCAAGTCAGAGACCCTACTCAAAGTCTTCAAATATTTATGGAGTTGGCATGGGTCTTCACCTCCTAACTCTGCCCCTTCTTGCCTGGGTGACCTCAAGCAAGTTATTTAATCTTTCCTAGTTGTCATCTCCTTGGTTATAAAATGGGACTGATAAGAACTGTTGGGTCCTTGTGTTGTATACAAGACGCTTAACACATAGTAGGGCAGCTAACAGCTGTGTCCACTCATCATATTCTGGACACAGTTGCAGGGAGAGATGAGGTACGGTCTCTGAGGGCTTGGAGAAGGCAGGCAGGCAGGCCGTGGCCTGTGGGAAGGCAATGGGCCCATCTGAATCTGCCTGTTGCCTCCAGCTCAATGATGGGCAGTTCACCGTTATCCAACTGGTGGGCATGTTGAGGGGCATTGCTGCTGGCATGAAGTACCTGTCTGAGATGAACTACGTGCACCGTGACCTGGCTGCCCGTAACATCCTTGTCAATAGCAACTTGGTCTGCAAAGTCTCGGACTTCGGCCTCTCTCGCTTCCTGGAGGATGACCCCTCGGACCCAACCTACACCAGCTCCCTGGTACTGGAAACAGCTGGGAGGAACCCAAGGGGAGGGACTGATCAGTCAGGGCTCAGGGATGGGAAGCAGCCTCGAGTCACAGGGTAAAGGATATGTACCCCCACCACCAGGGCGGAAAGATCCCCATCCGATGGACCGCTCCAGAAGCCATAGCCTATCGGAAGTTCACCTCTGCTAGCGATGTCTGGAGCTATGGAATTGTCATGTGGGAGGTCATGAGCTATGGAGAACGACCCTACTGGGACATGAGCAACCAGGATGTGAGTGGGGCTAAGCCAGAGTGGTCGGGTGCTGGGAGTTGGCTGGGTGTGGGGCGTTGGCTCACTCCAGATTCCCTACCTTGGCCTAGGTCATCAATGCAGTGGAGCAGGACTACCGGTTGCCACCCCCTATGGACTGCCCCACAGCACTGCACCAGCTCATGCTGGACTGTTGGGTACGGGACCGGAACCTCAGGCCTAAATTCTCCCAGATCGTCAACACCCTAGACAAGCTCATCCGAAATGCTGCCAGCCTCAAGGTCATCGCCAGTGCCCAGTCTGGGTCAGTAATCCTGTTCACACAAGCTAGAAGCCCTAGCCCCACCCTCCCTAGCTGCCAGGACTCACCAGTTCACTCTCTTCTCCCACAGCATGTCCCAGCCCCTCCTGGACCGCACAGTCCCAGATTACACAACCTTCACGACAGTGGGTGACTGGCTGGATGCCATCAAGATGGGGCGGTATAAAGAGAGCTTCATCAGTGCTGGGTTTGCATCCTTTGACCTGGTGGCCCAGATGACTGCAGAGTAAGTGTGCCTCCCATTAGGGGCTGGGCAGACGCTCTAGGCTGGACACAGGGCGTCGGGTAAGAGAGAAGGGACTAACTAACCCTGCTCTTGCTCCACCTGCAGAGACCTGCTCCGGATTGGGGTCACTCTGGCTGGCCATCAAAAGAAGATCCTGAGCAGTATCCAGGACATGAGGCTGCAGATGAACCAGACACTGCCTGTGCAAGTCTGATACCATCTCCAACTGGGGGCACCCTCCCCCGCCCCCAGACTGCACAGGAACTCTGACTAGCCAGCTGGATTTTTGGACTTTTGGATGCCTGGTCTTGGGCTGTGGCCCAGAAGATGGACGTCTGGGGAGGGCAGAAGCGACTTCTCCAGGCTCTGTGTTCCCTCTCCAGGAAGTGGGCCCCAAACCTCTTCATATTGAAGATGGATTAGGAAAAGGGGTAATGACCCCTTCCCAGATGCCTCAGGGCCCAGGCATTCCTGCCCTCCAGTGGGGGATCCTCACAACCTCAGACTTGGCTATTCTTCAGTGATGGAGGTCCTGGTATGGTCAAATGGGGATAAACCTGGGTTCCTCAGGCCCCAGCCCTGGTAGGGATCTGGCCCCCCAGGTAAGCAGAGTACTCCTTCCTCAGGAACTGGAGGAGGGGACTCTGGGAGTGAGGAAACATGGCACCCCATCCTGAAGCCAGCTGGTACCTCCAGTTTGCACAGGGACTTGTTCTCGGGGCTGAGGGTTCTGCCCCCTCCCCGCCCTTGGTGCTGTCATAAAAGGGCAGGTAGGAGCAGGCTGATGAGCAGCCCCTTGCCCTCCAGAGACGGACTCTCAGAGCCAGAGATGAGATGAGGTGTGTGTGTGTGTGTGTGTGTGTGTGTGTGTGTGTGTGTGTGTGTGTGTGTGTGCTGGCCTGCACAGAGAGCATGAGTGTGTCAAAGTTTGGCCGTGGGCCCTGTAATAGGGCCAGCTGGGCAGACATTGAAATAAAGGCAATAAGACTATATTCTCTTGCCCCTTCTCATTCCTCCTCCCAAAGCAGAATTCCTTGATTCCCTCAAGTTCACCATTCCTGGCCGCCAGCCCTTTCTAACTCCCTGGAGTCTGTGGGAAACTAAACCAAGGCCTATCCAGGTCCAGTTTCCCTTTTGTGTTTCAGCCTCTCTGCTTTGAGCATCTAACAGACTTCTCAGAAGTGATACAGTGAAAAGCAAGCCACCCTGGAGCTTGCCTCCACAGCTTGGGTCTTCCTGGGGTGGGGCAGGCTCTTGAATCTGGAATGATGTTCTCCAGAGCCCCGAGGGAGAGCCAGGGGGTTGGTTAATACCCAGGGCCACCTGGCCAAGTACAAATGGGGAGAAAGCCACTGGCATTTGCAGGCAGAAAACCAGGTATGCACTGAGCAAATATGTGGGTTCATACCTGGTAGTCTTGCCCTTTTACGGCATCTAGGCAGGGCAGAGCTACCTAGGAAAATTCTAGGTGGAGGTAGCAGAGCTGCAGGCCTGGAAGCTGTCGGCTGTGGTTTTAGGGGTAGAGTGCATATGTGGGTGGGTTGAAATGTTGCTATTCTGTCCATGGTCCAGAGCAAGCAGGGTCCTCCGGCTGCTGGGATGCAGGCTTAAAGCCTCCCCTGCATGAAAACCAGCCAAGGGTCCCCTGGGCTCCAGGGAGGAAGATGGGCAGGAGCCCTTCCTGCTTTCCATGGCTGGAGGTGGGGTGGGAAGCCACATAAGAGTCTAAGGTCACGCCTTGGAGGCACCAGAGCTGTCAACAGTGTGAAGTGTTGTGGGCTCCTAGGGGAGAGGACCACACCCTGACTACATTCTCAGGCTGAGGGCTCAGATATGGTGGTTCCCTTCCTACTTCTAAAGCTCTTGGGCGAGTGAGGGACTGTGGCCCATGTCTTCTAGGGTGATCTCATCACTCTGACCCTATAGCCACATTGGGTTGGGGGGGGAGCACAGAGAAGATGCTGAAATAGGGCCTCCACCTGCAGAGATGTAGCCTTGCTCTCTCCTGGGAAGGAGGGCAGGATCATGGTTGTTGACAACCAATGGAGAAGGGGCCGGTTCAGAGACTTGGTTTGTGGGTGCTGAGGTTCGTCTTGAGCCTGGAGCCCTGGAATGCACAAGGCACTCTGCTATATGCCTTATAAGTACATTGCTATCTAACCCAGTGTGCAGATGTCCTCCTCTGCTCACAACCCTCTCCTACCACCAATCACTGGGCACGTGCACTTATCTAAGCCTACTCCACTGCCTGTTCCTCCAGACCACTTCCCTTATTATATATCCACAGCCCCTTGACTCCATCCCCACCCCACCCCACCTCCTAGCCCATGAAGGAGGGGGAAAGAGCAAAGTGTAAAGCCCACTGAATTCCTGCCTGAGACCATTACACAGCTATCTCGTGTCTCATCAGGAAGGCTGGGATGTGTTCAGACTCTAGAATCCCAGGACAGGGTGGCAAGGAGGAGGAGTGGGGCCTTGGTTAGGGCAGAGAAAGAAAAGGGGTTCCAAGATGGAGAAGGGGGCTCTAGCTTTCCTGCAGGAAGAGAAGATGTAAGTGGGTGAGGTTTTAGTCTGTCTGCTTTTGGTTAATTATACACTTCTGGGGAAGAAGAGTAGATTGCCCCAGCTAGTGATTTTTAAAAAATATTTTATTTATTCATTTTCAAGCAAAGAGATAGAGAGAAAAAGAGAGAGAGAGAGAGAGAACCAGGGTCACCACCTTGTGGCTCTGGCTTATGTGGGCACTGGGGAATTGAACCAGGGGCCTTAGGCACTGGAGACAAGTGCCTTAACCGCTGAGCCATCTCTCCAGCCCCCCAGCTAGTGATTTTAAAAAGCAAGCCAGTGAGAGGGGTGCATCTCCCGAGACTAAATCTGGGCAGCCAGTTGCTGTATTAGATCCTGGGAGACCTGGGACATGGAGTAGTGCCGAAGGAAGAGCTGTGGATGAGTGCAAAATGCAGCTCTCCTCTTTCCAATGTATGACCTTACAGGCTGACATCAATGTTTTACCTGTAAGAAGCCATAGGAAGGATCAGGGAGATAGACAGCTCCATTGTTAAAGGCACTTTGTTCCACAAGCCAGCCCACTGAAGTTCAGACCCCCAGCACCTACACCATATGCAGATGCACAGCGGTGCATACATCTGTAATCCCAATGCTCTTATGGTGATAGGAGAGAGTCAAAGGATCCTGAAGTTCACAGATAGCTAGTCTGGCCTTTCCAGCAATAAACAGCAAGAGAGACTTTGTTTCAAACAACGTGGGAAAGGCAAGGACTAACCCTGTTTGTCCTCTGACCTCTACACACACGCACACACACCATGGCACACAACACACACAAATACTGTTTTAACTTTTTATTGATCGCTTCCATAATCAGATCATAAGCCATTATGATTCCTCCCTCCCCCTCCCCCATATCTCTTCCCCCTCTCAATTAGTCTCTGTTTTGTTTCGGTGTCATCTTTTCCTCCCATAATGTATGGGTATCATCAGGCACCGTGAAGACATGAATATCAAGGCCATTTTGTGTCTGGAAGTTTGCGTTGTAAGCAGTCCTACACTGCCTTTGGCTCTCACAAATATTTTTTTAAAGAAGTTATAGGAATGGTTTCTAGCCCATGACATTATTACAGTGTTCAATCCATCCAGTTAATATGTATAAAGCCTGTCTCAAAAATGTTAGCTACTTTTTATGAGTGGGATATTTAAAGAAAAAGGAAGCATAAGAAAATGGTGGGCAGTAATTGGCATATAGCAGGGGTCAAATCAAGGAGGTCACTCAGAGGCTCTGCCAACCCCATTCAGGTTCTGGAAAGAAGAGAGTGAGGAAGCTACAGGGGAGAAGAAGTACGTTCCATCCACAGGGACTCTGGGCACATTGCTACAGGCTTAGTCTAGCCCTGGCCCTGTTCCCCAGATAGGGCTGCTGGGGCCTCAAGCATTTAAAAGTCGTTGAGAGTGTGCACAGTGATTAAGGGCAGGTTTCTGAAGGAGAAAGTGTGGAGATTCATTGATTCTCCCACCCTTCACTGGATGTCCACAAAGTGCAAGTGCGAACCTGGGCACAAAGGTTACTGGGGTGAATAAAATGAGCCAATGCTTAAAGACCTTAAATTCAGATAAGAGACAGGGATGCGATTCAAAGAATCAGAAAAAAAATTGCTTATAAATACAAGTCAAATGCTACAGAAGAAAAGTTGACACAAACAGGGTTGGGGGCTCAAACTGGTAGTTGGATGCCCAGCAGAGGGAGCTGGGCCCCCCATTAGTAGCAGGTACTTTTGACCTCTAGTGTCTAACCTCACTCGTTGATCCACTCAGCATACTTTCATGGGGTCACTATAGACCAGTTCAAATGTCAGGAGCTGAGGACGTGGGGATGAAGCAGCCCAGATGTGCAGGGCTTAGATGGAGACACTGATACAAAAAGCAGCTGAAGCCTGGCATGTGCTGTGCAATATGCAATAAGAGCTGCAGGTAGATAAGCAACGGGAACTCTAAGGAAGGATCCAGGCTGGGAACAGCCTCAGTGGAGGCTGCCTGACAATGAAACAAGACTCCAGTTAAGTCTTAGGGTCTATTTTGGAGTGTTGGGAGGAATACATACACAAATAATAATAATAATAATAATAATAATAATAATAACCCGAGGCAGGTAAGAGCAGGGCAGACTAAGGACCATGTATCATGTCAGAGGATGAAGAAGGGACAGGGTCATGAACAGATGATATTGACCAAGCCTTCTCTTCCCCGTAACTATCCCCAGTTGGGAGCATCCATTTCTCATAGCCCAGACTGTTAGTCCTGGACCTTTGGTCCAGGTGTTCCTGGGGCAGCTTCGAGGATGCTACTCGGCTTCCATAGCTCTCTGCTTCACTCCCACACATCCTTGTGGACACATCTGTCCACATGAGTTTCTTTATACAAGATGCTTTCTATCCCCCCCTTCTATAGAAGAGAAATAAATCCGCTTGCCCAGCCAAATAAGCAGTCATTGGCAAAGCCCAAATCCAAGTCCAGCCTAACCTGCACACAATTCTGTGTTCTTCCCTCGATGTCAGAATAACAGGGAAGAGGGTCCAGGGAAACCAGAAGTGCTGCGCCTGGATGCCTTGCCCACCTCCAGAAGTGCATTCAAGGGCTGCCTTCACATTTTCTTGACAGAGCCAAGAGCTGAGGAGCTGAGCAGCCAGGTGCTAGGGAGGGGAATTGGGTGCTAGCATGGGGGCAGGGCCCAAGGCGGACAGGCAGGTGGCTCTCACCCCCTACTTCCCCTCCCTTCCTCCCTGTTTCTCATTAGCTATTCCCATCTCATGGAGCAGGAATGAAAACAGACTCAGGAACTGGCTGGAGGTGTGCTGTGACCTCAGTACACAGGGTCCTGCCCTGCCTGGGGTGGAGACAGCCCTCCTTTCCATCTCCCTGCTCTGGACACTGAACTCGAGCAGGTGGGGGATGTGGCACAGACCTGAGGGGGCCAGGAAAGGACATGCAGGCAGGAATGTGGGGAGCCCTGAGCTGGCTTTCCCCAGACACACTGCCTCCCCCCACACCCTGCTGCTGCTTCCTCCATAGCCACCAGAATCACTCCCAGGCACACTTCTCCACACTCCTCCTCTACTTACTCGGGAAGTCACTGCTGTTCTTTCTGAACCGCAGGTCACAGGTGACCTTTGGGGACTTAGTACCTGGTAGGCCACATTCTTTTTGGTGCCAGCCTCTTGGCTTTCGCACCTCTAGCGACTTCCTTCACTTCCAGCACGCTGGGCTACGCCTGGATCCTGCCATCTTTCAGGATTGCAAGCTTGATAACCCAGGCTTCCTCTGCTTCCACCCTCTGAGACCTGCTTCAAATTGCTCTGGTCCCCAAACACCTGCTCACCACCCCAAGGCCTTCTGGATGCACTCCTCTCCTGTCCTGTCCACCTTTGATTAGTCAAGCATTCCCATTCCAGTGTTTCTGATGATCCTTTTCTTTTGCTGATTTCCAGAAACATTCCCACACACACAGCAGCCAGCTCCCGATTTTTCTACAGCACTCAAGCCCTCAGTAGCGCACACTTGCATTCTCAGCAGAGCTTCCCTCCTAGTTTATTGAAACAATACATGTTCTTAACAAAGGTCATCTGAGATCTATTTGCCAGGCTCTGAGCTTTGGGCAATGTTAGAACCCAAATTCTCTGTTTTAAGAGACCAGATGCAGACTACTCCAAAGATACTGGGCTGGAAAGATGACTCATCCCTTAAAGACGCTTGTTTGCAAAACCTGATGGCTTAGGTTCAATTCCCCAATACACATGTAAAGCAGATGCACAAAGTGACACATGCATCATTGGCAGTGGCAGGAGGCCCTGGCATGCCCTTTCTTTCTCCTCTTCCCTTATTCTCTCTCTCTCTCTCAAATAAATCAAAATTTTAAAAATTAAAAAAGATATTCATGCCCATCTATAGCAACATCTCTCTGACAAACAGTCTCACAGGCTAAAGACCCTTCCCCCTACTATGAGCACTATGAAAAGCAGACCAAACACTCCTCCTGCTGCTCAGGGGCAACGTAGCCCAGCAGAAAAGCAAGACCAGTTTCCCCCCTCCACAGCCTATTGCCAAATACTTCCCCCAAGACCACGTGCATTATGGTTTTAGGTCCTTTCTGACTCTCTGGAGCCCTATCCAAGGAGGTAGTGTGGTATAAAACTTTCTCCCTCACCCTTAAGACTGTGATAAGACACAGATTTCTTTGCTCTTTAGAAACCAAACCTTTCTTTGGTTTCAGAAACCTGCCATGCTCTTTCATGACCACCCACCCCCACAATAAACCTCTCCCCTATAAAGAAACCTGTTTCAGTGTCTTTTACCAAACTGGCACCGCTCTGCTTCTTAAACAAAATTTTAGAAGTGAAAACTGCAACCACAGTTATCATCATTGGACACTTACTATACAAGACCCGGTGCCCAAAACTTTGGGCTTGATGGGTGAGAGGTTATAGATCAGGATGATGTGCATAATATATATATATGGGCAAGTAGATAAATGGACAAATGAATGAATGGTTAGATGAAAAGATAAACTAAAAGGGAAATATACAAATAGGTAGGCATATGCATAAATGAATAATCTTTTGAAGGAGATGGCTCAATGGATAAAGCGCTTCCCACTCAAGTCTGAGTACCTGAGTTAGGATCCCCAGAACTTATGAAAAAGCTGGAAACATTTTCAGACTTCTGTGACCTCAGTATACCTATTACAAAATGGGAGGCAGAGAGAGGAGAATTTTCTGGAAGGTTATAGACCAGCTAGCTGGTAGAATTAAGCTCAAAACAAGAAGAAACCCTGCTTCTGACCAGGTGGAAGGTGAGGACTGATGCCCAAAAGTTGTCCTCTGACCTCCACACATGCATTGTGGTGCATGTGCACCTGCACTCTCTCTCTCTCTCTCTCTCTCTCTCTCTCTCTCTCTCTCTCTCTCTCTCACACACACACACACACACACACACACACACACACAAACACAAAAGAATCACTGAAAATAAAAATGTGTTGGCTAACTTGAGATACAAAGGAATCACTGGGCAAATGGGTGATAGGTAAGTGAACAGACAGATATGGACGGGTGGATGGATGAATGAATACCCAGACAAGCAGCTCTATGGATGAGGATGGTCAAGGAGAGAGGGAGGCATGCATGGATGGGTGGAGGAGCGTAGTTTAGGTATTTCCTCCAAATTGGAACGTTCTCTCCTGGAGGAAAGAAGGAGGCTCATAAGACTCAAGAAATAGAGGAAACTGGGCTGGAGAGATGGCTCAGCGGTTAAGACACTTGCCTCCAGTGCCTAAGGCCCTGGATTCAATTCCCCAGGACCCACATAAACCAGACCCACAAGGTAGTGGCCCTGGTGCTCTCTCTCTCTCTCTCTCTCTTTCTCTCTCTGCTTGAAAATGAATAAATAAAATAATAAAAAAAAGAAATAGAGGAAACTTCCTAGGCTCAAGAAACTCCTGAATCTTACAAGATTCACAAGGCCCCCTCCTCAAGATTCTAGAAGCAGTAACAGTTGCTAGGTAGCAAAGATTCTGGTTGTTCAGGGAGCTCCAAGAATCCAGCTTTCAGGAGTCATCAGCCATGTTGGGTGAGTTTATTGGTGATGCAGCTGCCTTTGAGTGATGATCCTGTAAGTAATCCCACACCTATGCTCCTATGGGTAACCTTGATAAACACACCGGTTCACAAACTAGATCTGTCATTGGTGTCCTATCTGTGGTGAAGTTTGTTCACAACTCCCTAAGAGAAGTGACAGAATAGATAAAGGAGTCAATGCATAGAAGAATTCATGAATGAGTGAGTGGCTGGAAAGATGGATGAAGGAACAGAAAGATGGAAACGTAAGCATAAATAAGAAGACATATATAGATGGATGGGGGAATGGATGAGTGAGTGGTAAATGGATGGATAGAAAGATGAATGATGGGAGGAGAGTATGAATGAATGGATGGCTGGATGACAGGATGCCGAGGTAAATGGTTGATGGATAAACGGATGAGCAAGTGAATGGATGAGTAGATATTTGAACAATTAATAAAGTTAGATGGATAAAGGAATCAATTTCTTGTGGCTGCTGGCTCCTGGCACAGCCTCCTGACATCCTTCTCTGTTTCCTGTTCCAAGGGCTCAGGTCCCTGGAGATCTCTCAATGTCTAAGCAGGTGAAGGAGCATTGGGGTGACGCTGGCTAGGAGCTAACCTTGGAGTCCCTCCTGCAGCCTACCCACTGTCCCCGAACCAGGAACCAGCAGGCAGGGCACCCAGCTCTGTGCTAGACAAAAACAAGCAGCTTGTTATAGCAGATGAGTCGTGGAGACCCCAGAATGGCGCTGGGAGGAAAGAGGGAAAGAAGGTCAGGCTTGGCCCCACCCCACAGCCTAACCTTGAACTAAAGGACTCCAGAAGCTAAGATTTGTAGGTTTCCTCCCCTCTCTTGCCCCAACATTGTGTTTTTAGACAGAGGAAAAGCACCTTTAACCTATGAGCCATCTACCCAGCCTTAATGCTGTGTTTTAACATGAAGGAAAATTGATTTGGAAGCTTCTCTTGGACCTCATAGATTTCTGTAATATTGAGTAGTCTTAAGACTCAACTGGGGCATTTCTCCTTCTTAACTGGGCTCGTGCTGGCCTTGAACATAAGCAAGTTAAGGGAATTACTGTCCTGTACTAGATGTGTGTGTGTGTGTGTGTGTGTGTGTGTGTGTGTACTTAAGCCCCCCTTAATATTTTAAAAATTTGAGCAGTGTCTTGTCAAGTTTCACAAGCTAGCCTGGAACTTGTAAGTCTCCTGCCTCAGACTTCTTCGTAGCTGGGATTCTAGGCATGCAACCACCATGTTAAACTTTGTACTAGACTTATACAGCTTTATTTCTATATAAGAATCTATAAGAATGGCTTTATTACCCATTTTACAGATGAGAAAAGAAAGATTCAGCAAAGTAACTTTCCAAAGGTTACATGTCTGGTATGAATTAGAGCTTGTGTTTGAGCACGGTGTTCCCTTGGGGTGGGGGCTTGAAGCCAGGGTCTTCAAGGAGAAGACAGGAAGCTGTCATAGCACTGGAGGGTTGGGGCAGCGTTCTGTTTGACTCAATTCCAGGCTCCTGCTCCACAAGCAGTTCTGTGCCAGGAGCCCCAGCTCTGTGAGTGGGAAATAAAGATGCTGAAACAATGCCAACAGAGCCAGCCCCGGCTCTGGCCTCAGCCCCACCTGAGGGGCTCAGGAAATGACACACCTGAACCACTGAGCAGATTGTTAGACCAGTCTCCAGGATCTCCTGCTAGGGGAGGTATTTGCAGATGGCTGTTCACTAGTCCCTAGATAGGAGGAAGACCAAGTCTTCTAGGCTAAGGAATGTTCTTTAGGCAGAGATGTGTGAACAACCCACAGGCCTTCAGTGCCTGAGGCCTGGGCCTGGTTCTGCTCTGGCTCCCAGATAATCTAAATATCTCTAGGCCTTCTACTCTTCTGGGAACCAAGGGAGACATTTCCTACCCCCGGGCCTATCTTCTGGATAAAGGGCCTGAGGAAAGACATCTCTTACCTGTGGGGGTCTGAACCTAGGTCAAGACTCAGTCTCTGGAAAAAAAGATGGGTTGTTGGAACTCTACATGGTCTAGGGAGTGAGAAACAGTGCCCTGGAGGCTGCTTGTAATGTTTTTCACAAGTGTGGCTGCGCATAAGAACAGCTTCCTCTTGGTGCCCATGCTAAAGGCATCTGAAATTTAGTTCTGGGGGCAGAATGTGTAGAGGGGCAAGGAAGAAAGAAGGAAGGGATGGGACAGAAATGGGCAGCCAACCTCTACTGACCTACTCCTGACCAGGGGGTAGGCAACAGAACCCAAGCTCTCACCCCTAAGACACATACGGCAATGGCCAGCCTGTGGGGCCTCTCTTTATGGGCTGCCTGAGGAAAGAAGTGTGCAGACCCAAAATATGTAGGGGAGAGGAGGAATGGTGGTGTGGATTTGGGGGTGTGTTGTGTGGTGGGGGGTTACTCCTTCTCCACCAACCTTGGCAAAAGAGGAAAGAGGCTGGAGAAGGGGTGGGCAGCACTTTGCAGCGGGGGAGGCAGGAATTCTGGTTGGAAATCATTCAAATGAGGCCATGAAACCAGAACCCTGTCTCAGAACAAATTGGTCAGATTTGGCCCGGAGCCAGAGTTCGAGGGGAGTGGAGGAGGCTGGGCCCTGGCTATGGCCAGGAAGGGTTGGACAGGACTCCAGAGTGTGGTCTCAAGAAGAGCTCAGGCTTTGGGAGACCATGGTAAAAGGACTAGTTTCTCCTTCTTGCCACCCTGTGGGTTGCCTGCCAGGACAGGAGAGTGGGAAGCTGGGGGTTCCATCCACCTCTCTGGCCTGACCTATAGGGTGGGGCCTAGTCTATCACTGACTTCGCCATATTTCTGACCCTGCCCTTATTTCTGCTTTCTGTGGGTCCTCAAAACTCCCCATCTTACCAAATATACATTCAAACTTCTTTTTCCTTTTGTTTCAAAAAGTGACATTTATTCAAAGAGAAAAATAAAGGAAAAAAAAGACAAGATATCCATCCCTTGGCTCCTTTCCCTCCCCCCTCCAGTTACTCCTCAGCCCCCCAGGATTGAACCCTGGCTAGGACCAGGAAGCAGCAGTGCCCCCCCTTAGATGAGGTCAGCAACATTGAGGGGCATCTCTTCAATGGAGGTGTCTCAAAGAGTCCTCTTGTCTTCTGTCACCGTGTTAATGACCACACCCTTACGGCCAATTCTGTGAATGTCATTTCTCTGTTTTCCTTTCAAGGCTCATGTCCCCACGCTAAACCAAGGAGTATAAGAAAGTCTGGCGCAGAGAGCAGGGATCTCTGTCTGAGGCATTGGTCATGCGAAGTGTGGTTCTCATTCTTTACACTAAAGGACCACTCACAGAGCAGAGGTGCCAGGGACCCAGTTGTTTGCAGAATTCCTTTCTAGCCTCCCCTTCCCAGACTGAGCCTGGACAGGCACAGGTCAGAAATGGGGGATGGGATGGCGCTAGGGGGACTCCCTGGAGCCAGACGGGATCAGGCATGGAGGAAAAGCCAGGCCTTTAGAGACCCATCAAAGGGACAGCTGCGTGAGAGGCAATCCTGGAGAGGTTACTGGGTGCCCTCTGCCTGGAGAGGGATGAGGGTTTAGTGTGATAAGGGGCAGGAAGGTGGCTGGACAGACTAAGCGGGCAGTGGCAAGGTGCAGAATAGTAGGTGTGTCATCTAGTGGTAGCTTCCTGTCCAGCTGTCTGTCTGCACATAGTGGTTGTCTGGTTGTCTGGGAGAAAACAGGGTTCTTCATTGCTCCCCCCCCCCAGTCTGCCTCTTTGAGACTCGTGGGCTCAGGTGGATGAAGCAGGACTCTTAACACAGCCATATACGCCCGACTTACCTAACGTCTGCTCTCTGGTCCCAGCCCTGGGGTCTGCTGGCACCCTCCTCACACACTACCCACCTTGCAGGTTTCTGCCTGTGTTCATTGAAGGCCTCCCTACTTTGGGTCTCACCCAATGGACCCATCCTCACTCTTCCCTGAGCCCCACTAACCATCGGAAGAGACCTTTCTCCCCACCACCTTCAGGGTGAGGGTCTCTGAGTCTCCCACCCTATATAGGCTCCCAGAACCTCTCTGCCTTTTTCTCCATGTGGATCCCCAGAAGCTTCTCTGGCTTACACCTTAGAGTGTGGGGCTCAGTCTTGTTGACCCCGATACCTCCTCAAAGAGCTCCAGAAGTTCTGTTTCTCCCACCCCTCACCTCCTAATGGAGCCCTCAACAAGCACTTCTCAGGGAATGAGAAGGGATCCTCTTGACTCCTCATGGAAGGGACCTTGCCCTGTGACCCTTGGTTGGTGTCAGGCTGGGTTTGGACGGCTCCTTTCAACCCTTCTTCCTAACTGAGAGGGACCACTGGGGTGGTGAGAAAGCTGGAAGGCGACGGGAGGGGCAGAAGAGGTGGAGAAGCAGTCTGGTGTTGCTCTTGGCATGGAGCCCCCAGCCCCAGGGAAATCCTGGCTCTGTGGAAAACTGAGTGTGCAGTCAGGCAGGCAGGGGAGGGGAGGAGTGGGGGACGAAGAGGAGGAGAGAAGGGACCAAGCGCTGGGCTGATCTGGGGGCTCCTCTCATAAATCAATTCTACCAGCCTCTCAGGCCTGACAAAAACCAGAGACCCGGGGTCCCCTCCGGGCCAGGGCTGGGGAGGGGGCACAGACCCTCCCTGGGCTCCGGGAGAGGAAAGGCCGTAGGGAGGAGGGCCAGCATCCTGCTCAGAGCACCCTGCCTACAGCCCCCTAAAACAACAGGTGTGGAGCGGGGGAGGGTCTGAGAAAACAGGAATTGGGGTGGCAGTGACAGATTGATGGGGAGGGGCTGAGGGTCTGCTCTCAGGACACTTTTATTACCCCGATCCTTGCCTGGCTCAACCGAGGAGGTACTGTGTGATTTCATGTCAGTTATTTCTCCTCTTCAGATCTCACTCTCCTCAAATGTGAGGCTGCAGTACAGAGGCTGTGAGGTGGGAACCAGGGTTTCCAGAGGTTGAACCCCACTCCCCGACTTTGACTGAGCCCTGCGGCTCGCCATGCTCTGGCCAGGAAAGGTTCATTGGAGTTCCAGTCAGCCACTAGGAATCAAGGTTCCACCATTTAGTAACAGTGAAGGAAGGAGGTCCTACAGCACCTCGATCCTTACTTTGTGCTGGTAAGTTGGAGGTCAGTGTCCTTGGAGGGCAGTATGGCTTGTGAGTGAGATCATGAACATAATGTGTCCTGTGTCATTCATTCCCAGTGAAAGGCCACCATTTATTCAGTGTTTACCTCTTGGATGGCTTTAGGTCCCAGCCTTCTGAGGGGTCACCTCTTTCCTTTAATGTTCAAGTATTAATGAGAATCAAGTGGTTCACAACCCCTGCAGCCTACCCCCTCCGTGTTTCTAGGACTTAGGGAGTCTATGCTTCCACAGGTCATGCTTGCCATGGTCTGTGTCTCTGCACTGTTGTTCCACTTAGCCACAGCACCAGAGGGACATAGGAACTCGGGGCTGAGCCATGCTGATCACTCTCAAAATGTGCTGGGGGCCTGGGGAGATGACTTCTCAGTTAAAGGCTTTGCTTGCAAGGCCTGGGTTCGATTCCCCAGTACCCACATAAAGCAAGCCAGATGCACAGAGTGGTACATTCATCTGGAGTTTGGTTACAGAGGTGGGAGGTTCTGGCATGCCCATTTCTCTCTCTCTCTCTCTCTCTCTCTCTCTCTCTCTCTCTCTCTCTCTCTCTCTC
>PVHP010030609.1:0-21549 GCA_004024765.1 Zapus hudsonius | reverse complement strand
ATGACAACCCGCGCGCAGGCAGGAGTTTGGGGCTTCGCTCAACAGCCCTTCTCTGTTCCTGTCTTTCTTCCTGGCTCACCCCCAACCCCACTGCACCCCAAACTCCTTGGTCCGGCTTCCTTTCCTAATCTCTCTCTTTTTCTTTTTTTCTTTCCTCCCCGAAGCTGGGAGAAAAAGAAAGAAAAAAAAAAAAAAAAGACCCTGACCCATGCACTCAACCTGCGGGCCAGAGATCTGCTCCGGGTCCAGGCTGGGCTCCGGGGATGGGGACACTGGGCGACGCGATGTCCTACCTGATGGAGTCGGTCCTGTCCTCCGCGTGGACCCCGGCCCCGGGTGCCCCGGCCTCCCTCCCCCGCTCGCTCGCTCGCTCTCCGCGCCGCTTCCCTCGCGCGCCCGCTCGGGTCCTCCGGCTCCTACTACAACCTCATTCCAATATGGCATCCTCTCTGTGCGCATGCCCGGCACTCTTTTTTAAGATTTTTTTTTTTTTTCTGTGCTGCGAACTCCTTCAACGACCTTTTCCAGCGCTTGCAAAACGTCTCAAGCCAATTAGCCTGCAGCTCGTGGTCAACGCGTTTCTTCCGCGCGCGCGTCCCCCCTCCGCGATAGACCCCGCGCGCCCGGGTCCAGGGCCACCACCCCGAGCCCGCACGGTCCCCGCCACGCGGCGCCCACCGCCCCGATCGCCGCCGTCCTCACCAGATCCGCAGAAAGTTCGCATCGCTAGCGTTTCCGCACGCCCGTCGGCAGCGACCACTAACTCTGCATCTGCTCCGCCCCGACTGGCCTTCGGGGCTGGCGATCCTTGGGGGGGACCCCCATGCACAAAAGTTGCGCTTTACCCGCCCCCCAGCTTTCAAAATGGGGGGACCATCCCGATCCCGCCCGCTCCGCCCCACCCTGCCATTTAATTGAGCCTTTTTATGCAGATTCAAAAGTCCTCCAGGCAGGCGCTAGGGAAGGGTACAAGGGATCTTAGAAAGATGTGCTTTTTGTAGGTGGTGATTTTTTTTTGGGGGGGTGAGGGGGTCTTACCTAAGTTGGGGCTGCCGAGAAAATCGGCCAGCTGCGGTTTTACCAGGCCTGACAGAATGCTGTAACTAGAGTCACCACGCGTCTCCTGGGGCACCTGACCATGACCAGTTCTCATTGGGCAGGAAAATAATCCTTGTACCAGACCCCCCCCAAAAAAAATAAATAACATGTGACCCTAAGCTATGTGCTGGAGTGCCCGGGAGGCAGCGCAGTCCCCAGCACCGGACGCCCCCGAGGTCCCCCTGGCACTTGGCCACAGGCTTGGAGTGAGGACGCGGAAGGGCTTCCCGGGCCCGGGGCGCAATGGCTGGACAGAACCCAAACGAAATGTCCCCGGTGCGGAAAAGCTGGCGACATCAGAGAACACAAAATCTACAGCTTACAAAGCCGGGAAACCGCGAGGAGATGCGAGTGAGGGGCTGGATTGTATTATTGTATTGGACTGGGGAAGAGAGAACAGGGACATTTGCTCAATGTCTTTGCTTTTTATACACACGAGGTGAAAATTCCCCCCACCGCCTTCGAATTCATTCTCTCTCTCTCTCTCTCTCTCTCTCTCTCTCTCTCTCTCTCTCTCTCTCTCTCTCTCTCTCTCTCTCTCTCCACTCTCTCCACTCTCCCTGAAAGATCGACCACCTCCTGGGAGCCTTGCCAGCCTCCCTTGCCCTGATCACCGCTGTCCTCAAGTGGGGATCCCCTAAGGACAAATGGTGGCGTGAGGGGACCAGGAACTTGCAGGAGAGATCTTCGATTGCGGAGCTCTATCTGATCTCGAAGACTCTGGAAGCAATGAGCACAGAAATAGTTCTGGCCAGGTCAAGACCTCCACAGGGTCCTCACCTCCAAAAAAAAAAAAAAAAAAAAAAAACGATTGCCCGAGCTCCGAGATTCCCGGCGGGTGGGGAAAGTCACAAAAGATCGCGCATTACCAGCCTGGGTCAATCCGATCCCCTTTTATCTTGGGCAACACTTAATCGAAGTCTAAAACCCCTTGCCTGGCCCATTTGGTACACAAGAGCCCAGACGCTCAGGGGCTGATGCTTGCTGCCGCATTCTATTTCTAGCCCTTGCATCTCGCTGGTGCCCAACTTTCGGAGACACCAAGCCCTTCTCTGAGCCCTTGTCCAGGGAGATCGGTGATAGCAGAGGTTCCCAAAACTGTCCGGTGTCCCTGCACATCATCAATCACCCCACCCACACCCCAACTATAGCACACCTTCTTCAAAATTCCGTGGTGATCCCCGAGACGGATCCACCTGGCCTCCAGAGAATCCCGAGGGTCCCAAAGTCCCAGGTCATCTCCTGTCGCTTAGTCTGCATCACAGTGTGAGGTTGGGGGGGCTGTGGGGACCCGGGAGGCGCCGGGCACAGTGTCATCTTTGGAGACTTGGAGCGCGGATGTTCCAGCTCGCATCTCTGAGGACGGATCTCAGCAAGGGCGGTCACAGCCTTGTTCTTCGGCTAAGCTCGGAGCGCACTGGGACAGGGAGGACCCGGAGCCCACACCCGGCCCCCCAACTCCCCAGCGCTGATCTTGGCTCCCCGGTCCGCTCCCCTGGAGAGACCCAGACCTCCTACCTAGCTCTGGAGGCTTCCAGGCTGCTGCTGTTTGCAAGGAATGGAATAGAATCTTCCCTATCAACTATGCCACACAAGCTGCAAGCAACCATTGCTTTGTCCTGATCCTCTCTACCAATGCGAGGTCATTATTAAGCACCGCACGTTATTTTGTCAAAATAAAAACAAATACAAAAGAACAGCTGATCCCAAACTCAATGACTGGAATATCTTACCTGGTTATCCAAGGTAATGGAGTCATTTCTTTCTCTGTTTGATACTCAGATCCCTATTAGGCAACTTTGCCCATTGAACTAGAAAATAGTGAGGAAGGAGTTGTATTTCTTTATTTATTTTTTCCATTCATTTACCTGTCATGATTAAGAAATAAAACAGGTGACACCTCAGCCCACAATGAGTTCATTGTTATCATCAAGAAGTTTAAAGGCTTTTGTTGTGAAAGGTCTCAAAGTTCAGTTCCCCAGGCTTTGTGTTACTTTTTGATCCTGACTTTTAAAAAATATTTTATTTATTCATTTTCAAGCAGAGAGATACAGAGAGAGAGGGAAAGAGAGATAGAGAGAGAGCACCAGGGCCACCACCTTGTGGGTCTGGCTTATGTGGGTCCTGGGGAATTGAACCAGGAGCCTTAGGCACTGGAGGCAAGTGCCTTAACTGCTGAGCCATCTCTCCAGCCCATCCTGACTTTTTTTTTTTCCTGAGGCAGTGTCTTTTTGAAAGTTCCCTGGCTTCCTTCTTTACCATTCCCCCATTCTCCTTTTTCCAAGGACACCAATGAGGCAAATGAAAATTGGTTAGGAGAATCCCTGAGGTAATTAAAGTGGCCCCTTCATCCCATTCCAATACTTTCTAACTTTCATTTTCATTTCAGAACTAGACGCTTTGGGGAGGCAAGCATCTAGATGTGGGATTCACCCTAAATCAATTAAAGACAGGGGGAAAATGGAAGAAGAAACAGCATCTTTTGCTAGGGATTAGCCCTGGTGAAGACCAAATGCTGTTTCCAAGTACAAGCAAGCTGCACTGCCAACACAGAAAAAAAGTTAGCCATGTAAATCTGATGATTGATGCGAGTTCTCTCACTACATTTTTAACATTGACTGAAAATACGCCTTTGAACCCACAACTATGGATGGTTTTTGCGCTTATAAACTCTGGCTTAGTCATGAATTCATCACTGTGATGATGCAACTATAGATCCAGGTTATGCCTTCCAAGGAACTGCAGCATTCTTTTATAAACATGGAGCTTAGTGATTAAAAAATAGTTAAATTAAGCCAGGCGTGGTGGCACACGCCTTTAATCCCAGCACTCGGGAGGCAGAGGTAGGAGGATCCCCGCGAGTTCCAGGCCAGCCTGAGACTACATAGTGAATTCCAGGTCAGCCTAGGCTAGAGTAAGACCCTACCTTGAAAAACCAAAAAAAAAAAAGTTAAATTATTTTTGTTAATTGTAAAAGCTGTCGATGCTATTCCATGTCTTTACTTCTGCAGTACAAATTAGGAATTTAACAATTGGGAAATGTCTCTCACAGTCTGTATATTGCTAAGAATAACTTCACAAGAACTTGCACAAGAGTTGAAACCTTGTGTGTATACAATTGATTTACATTAAAGACACAGGATTATTTAAATCTTGTTGTTTTACCCTCACACTAACTAAAATGTTACTCAACATTCTCAGATTCATTCCAGGTTTATGTTATCATTTCCCCCTGAGGGGGAAAATGTCCTTTTTAAAGTTTCTTTTTATGTATGTGGAGACCATTAAGACTCTGGGATACAGAATATAGAAAGTTTCACGCAAAAGCAGGAGAGAGGGAAAGTCAAAACCAAATATTTGGTGAATTTGTGCAATCTTCTCTTTCCTGGAAGCTTTAAACCAAAACTTATTTTCTCTTAGGTCACATAAACTAGGATTTTTCCATCAGCTTCCTAAGGTCACTAAATCTAAACACACTCGCTCTGTTATTTTTTTCACCCTTTTTCTTTAGCCTTTATCCTCTGATGAAAGCACTTGGCCAATGTACCAGGACTCAAATGACCTCAGTCACTGCTTGTCACTAATTATCCATGTGACCTCTGTAACTTCAGTGGCCTCACCACCTCATTTTCCCCCAGTGAAGGAATGGACCAAATGTTTTGTAAACTTTTAAGACTTACTGTAAAGAGTGCCCAGCAATCTGCCCCACTCTGAAGGCACACATTGCTTTTTATATAATGTTCTCACGCCATCTCGGCCAATTTCAAATAGGAAAAGCAAAAACTCTGGAGCCAGGGAGGCGAAAACAAAAATCAAGCCCGAAGAAAGCGTGTTCCACTCTTCTTGCCTGACTGTCCTGGGAAGGTATGATTCATGTCATTTCTCCCTTCCTTGGTTCCCAGTCTATTGTTGCATTTACTGTCATTTACTGGCTCTGCCTTGCCTTGAACAGTGTCCAGGTAAAAGTACCTGAGATGAGGGTCATTCTGAGAAATACCTGGAGAAAGATGGCTTGTAGATATGGCTAAATGATTCTTAATGCGCATATTATAGTGATGTGAACTGGTCCACAAAAATATCACTGCCTTTGAGAGCACTTTCTCATACATTTCCTGAAACTTCAGAAATGTCACTATTGCTACTGCTTCTTGTGTAATTTGAAGGTATATTAGGTTTCTTGGCAAGAACAGAAAAATAAAAGCATATACTATATATAACACATATTGTGTCTGAACTCTCCTGGAATATTTGTTGAAAGAGCTAAGATGAATAGCTTCTTTTTTATATATTTTATTTATTCATTTTCAAGCAGAGAGATGTGAGAGAGAGACAGAGACAGAGACAGAGAGAGAACACCAGGGTCACCCCCTTGTGGGTCTGGCTTATGTGGGTACTGGGGAATTGAACCTGGGGCCTTAGACACTGGAGGCAAGTGCCTTAACCGCTGAGCCATCTCTCCAGCCCCCCCCCTTTTTTTTTGCTTCGTTTCCCACTAAGGAAGAACTTCCTAAAACTTACTCCTAACTTTCATGCATTGGCTTATGCATCTGGGTGCACAGTAACACTATGAGGGGCCGTAACACATACCTCACTTGGGAATCCAGCCTCATATTGGGAAAAACTATTCTTTGTTTTTTATCATACAGTCTCTTGCCTGGCTCTTTTGAGATCTGGAGTCTAGAGAGGCTAAATGATAGAAGTCATTAGACAGATAGAATTGCAGAGTAGAGACTGGCTTTCAGCTACAGACCATTTTATGCCTTCAAGCTCTTTTTAAAAATATTTATTGTTTTATGAGAGAGAAAGACATAAAGTGTATGGGCAAGACAGAGTCTCCTACCACTGCAAACAAACTGCAGATACATGCACCATTTTGTTCATCTGGCTTTATAGGGGTCCTGGGGAATCAAACATGGGCCATCAGGCTTTGCACGAAAGCGCCTTTAACCATTGCACCATGTCCCCAGCCCTCCTTCAAATTCTTAATGACAAGAGAAAGAATTGGGCATCTTTAATACTCAATTTATATCAGACACTTTTCAGGGTTTATTTCCATATGTGACAGCATTTAATACAGTCTAGTCTGTACCATGTATAATTTTACTATTAAATGCTGTAAAAATATGTTTTAAACATTTTTTCCTTGACACAGAAATCTGAGTTCCAATCCATTTTCCCACTGTTTCTAGGACAAAGGTTTCATTATGTAGGGTTTTTTGTTTTTGTTTGTTTGTTTGAGAACTGGCTTTTTCTAGAGCCACTTGAATTCTCTTATTGAACCCTTTCATGATCAAGGGTCTCTAGTGGGGAAACACACACAGGTCAGGAATATAGACTGGAACTCTGGAACAATTCTTTTTCTGTGTATGCTAACCAGCTGAATGATATAAAAATTGGCACCTTGAAAATCCCATTGGATTTGTAACATAAAGTAAGCTAAATAATTTAAGACAAGCAGCCAAAACCCCGCATCAAAAAGTGATTTCACATATAAGCACAGTGGGCCACTTAGGTTATAGGTGGCCCATAAGTTTGGTAAGTGCCCAACTCTGATGAGCAACCAGTAATGGGACACAACACAATTTAGCTTCACTGTAGCTTCAAATTCCCTAACCTATTTGTTTTCACCATAGGAGTCACTTAATCATACTCCAGAAAAAATAATTATCATCATGATCAGAGGAGTGAGTTATTAGAGCTATAAAGACTTGCTTTGCAGTGCCATCTACTGGAGTCAAATATTGACTTGCTTTCAGATTTTTTTAAAACATCTTTTTTGTTTGTTTTTAATGGAAAAAGCATTGGAGAATGCAGGCCAAGGTGGTAAGAGAATTAGGTCTTTACTATATTCAACATGAGATAATGCATTAACAGCTCTACACATAAATAAACTGAAATATATTCCTATCAAATTGTTCATCCTTTGAGTGTTAGACATATAAGGTAGCTGTATATTCTTTCAAAAGTACAGTTGCTTCCAGTTTTCAAAATGAATCATCTAGACTAGTACTTTAAGAGGGTACTATTATTTTTCTTGTTCCTGTAACGTTTTTTAAAGAAAAACATTGGTAAGTGCCTCTGAAATGGATACCATGTTAAATTCTTGGAGTTGTTAACTTCATGTTCATACATTGTAGGGTAAGAAAAAGATTTTTCAAGGTTTCCAAAATAAAATTCTTGGGTAAATGGTTTAAAATGAGAGATAGCAGAGAGGATTAAGTAGTGAAAAATAAAAAATCAAACCCTGGGATTGTAGTTCAGTGGTAGAACTTGCTCCAGCCTTTTAATTCCTCATCAATAAACTACATTCTGATTATTTATGACAGTAAAGATCTTTGAAACTGAAGATAATATATGGACTAAAAGATTGAAGGAACTTCTGTCATTTAGCAATAAAAATATGTGTAAAACAAAACAAAAAAGAAGAAGGAGGAGGAGGAGAAAGGTCGAGACAAGTTCATAAGCAGCACCCAAATTTGTTAAAAACTGGGTTGAAAATGGATGGAATTGTGACTGAGGCCCTAGTGGACTAAAATTTGAGAACTAAAAATTAAAAAGGGCATTGAAATGTGCCAATAGCAACAGCAATAAAAAGGAGTTTACTGCCTTCAAATCACACAATAAACTCGCATTAAATGCTTTACATGCACTTGTCTTAATTGATCTCCGTCAAATCCGTTCTACAGATAGGGAATGTACAACTCAGAGAACTTAAGCAATTCCACTAGCCAGCTAGTAATGGCAGAGCCAATGAACTCCACAGCACCTACATATTCTAATAGGCATACATCATCTATGTGTGTTTGTTTTTCTTTCTCGACCATCAGGTGAGCCATCCAGTTTATGTTTCTGTGCTGAAGGCTTTGTCCTTATTTCTTTTTCTCTGGAAATGAAGGCACTACTAGTCAGATGCCCCCAAGGCCTTCATCGACCCCTGGTTCCATCCATTGTACATCTGCCCCATAAGCTGGTGTTGAATGATCAGACCCTAGGCTTAGAAGCCAGAGGGACTTGCAGATCCAACTAGCTTTCACCTGCTTCTCTCTCTTGTCATTCTTCCTCCTTCCTTCTCTCTTCTCTCCCTTCTGCAGTTTTCCCAAAATAAACATGGACTTAGAAAATCTACTCCATTCCTAGTTGATGTGAGGAATAAGTCTCTCATGTTCTCAAAAAGTATATATTTTATTTATTTATTTACAAGGGGAGAAAGAGAATATGGGCATGCCAGGGCCTCCAGCAGCTGCAAACAAACTCCAGATGCATATGCCACTTTGTGCATCTGGCTTTACTTGGGAACTGGAGAACAAACCCAGGACTGTCAGGATTTGCAAGCAAGAACCTTTAACCACTGAGCCATCTCTGCAGTCCAAGTCTGTTTTTTAAATAGAAAGGAATATAAAAGGGGCATGGTGGCAAAAGTCTTTAATTCCAGCACTGGGAAAGCAGAGGTAGGAGGATTGCTGTGAGTTCAAGACCACCCTAAGATTATAAAGAGAGTTCCAGGCCAGCCTGGGATAAAGTGAGACCCTACCTAGAAAAAACAACCAAAAAATTATCTGATTCATCTCTCATCTTCCACCTTTTCTAAATAAACAATACTCATCATTTTTAGTACAAGCTTATAATGTTTTAAATTAACATTTAATCATCACATATTGGCTGATTAAACTTTTTTTCATATTATCACAGTCTTTTATCTCATTTCATCACTATATCAGCCTTGTCCCTTCCTTGTATCTTTCCTATTATCCTTCCCCTTGTGCTATGACTCAATAGCTTCATCTCCCTACAAATGCAAGTAAGATCTTCCAAAATGAGAATGCGGCTGGTAACCCTGTTAAGCCTTAAAAGGCTTTAACTTATGTCTATCCACCTCTTTAAAAACAAGACCTTCAGCAGCAAGAGAGCTGTGGCTCCTCCAACCTTACCAACTAACCACAGGCCAATAGCTGGCATCTGAGCAAGAGATGAGCCACCCTAGACCTACTGTGGAGGATCCACATGGAACCCCGCAGAGAGTGGTGGGATAAGCAAGAGACTCACAACCACAACCAATCAGTCAACACAGGATAAGTCAGACAGACACCAACAATTTCAACACAACCTAAAGCAGAAGTACAGAGACCCCCTAAGACCTCAACGATAGAGCAGCCTTAATACTCACCCACCATGACTCAGGGAACTGAGCGGAAGAGGGGGTGGAAAGAATATAAGAGCCATGGTGGGGGAGAACTCCCAGAGACATTGATCCCCTCAGTAACAACATATAAAGGGGGGGTTGGAACCTGGTTGACTCCTAGGCTATCCATAATAGAGGAGGATATCCGGCTGACTGGGGAGATGGAACAGGGAAATTTGGGAATTGGGGATGCTAACTCATTATTTGTTCATTCAATGTATCTAATTATGGATAATAAAGGAAGCAAAAACAAACAAAAAAAACAAGGCCTTCAGATACAACAGTGTTATATTACTTTTGTGAGACTTAATCTTTTTTTTTTGTTTGTTTGTTTTCAAGGTAAGGTCTCATTCTATCCCGGACTGACCTGGAATTCACTGTGTAGTCTCAGGGTGGCCTTGAACTCACGGCAATCCTCCTACCTCTGCCTCTTGAGTGCTGGGATTAAAGGGGTGCACCACCATGCCCGGCTGTGACTTAATTATTTTCAACCCCTAAAAGTAGAATTCTTTTTAATGGTCATTTGGAAAGTAAATGATGATAGTATGTTTTGGAAAAAAAAATAGTTTTAAACTCACATGCAATGAATATCTGTAGAATAATAATGCAGCCTAGAACAGTGAAAAAAAGAAAAAAGAACAGAGACTTGCAATAAACATTACTCCTAAATAGACTCATCATTATTGAAATGAACAAACTAATGTTTTTTGTAGGCCAGAGATGAATTAAGGAGAATCAAAATGCCTAGTAACAAGTGCACAACTTTTGCGTTAAATTATTAAAAGAAATTTCCGTTTGATTTTCATTTGTTTTGTTTTTTTTGCTTGGTTTTGTTTTCAGACAGGTTCTCATGAAGTCCAGAATGACCTAGAACTTCCAATGTTCCTGCCTCCATCTCTCCAGTAACTGTGATGACAGCCACTTGTCACCACATGTCATTTCTGTGGTGGTGAAGATGACACCCAGGGCTTCATGAATACCAAGAAAGTATCTACCAACTGAGCTTCATCCCCAGTCCTATTTTATAATTAAACAACTTTCTAATTCTAGCCCAAACCAGAACTGAAGAAAACCATAGAAACAGACTATTCTAGAATTCAGAAATAGAAGCATCTAATAAAAGTCCCAAGTATCAAAGGGAATGTGGATTCATGTAAATTTGGACAGGCTATTTTTTTTTCCTGAGCTAGTCCTCTGGCTAAAGGACATCATCTTCTTCTCTCCTCTTTTGGGGAGCATTGTAAGACACTGTCATCTAGGTAAGGTACAAGGGCTTTATTCCAATTATCTTATTAGGCACTATTTGCTTTTCTATTTGTACTCTTTTTTATTTTTATTTTTAAAATATTTTATTTATTTATTTGCAAGTAGAGAGATACAGAGACAGAGAGAGAGAGAGAGAGAGAGAGAGAGAGAGAGAGAGAGAGAGAGAGAGAGAGAGAGAGAGAGAGAATGGGTGCACCAGGGCATCCATGCACCACCCTGTCCATCTGGCCTATGTGGGTACTGTGGAATTGAACCCAGGTCCTTAGGCCCTGGAGGTAAGTGCCTTAACCGCTGAGTCATATATCCAGTCCCATATTTTTATTTTTTTGTTTTTTGAGGTAGGGACTCACTCTAGCCCAGGCTGACCTGGAATTCACTATGTAGTCTCAGGGTGGCCTTGAACTCATGGCGATCCTCCCGAGTGCTGGAATTAAAGATTTGCACCATCACACCTGGCCTATTTGTACTTTTTTTTTAACCTGGGCTCTTAGAGCAAAACTACAAATATTTCAACCTGGATAAACTTTCTTGTAAGTCTTTTGTGGGTGTGACTTTCACTGATGGAGCAGAATGGGAAAAGAGAAAGAAGAAAGATTTGTTAAACCAGGAAATTCTCTCAGACAGAATCACCTTCATCTATTTTAAAAAATGTTGACTCTAAGTAATATAAAACACGTTGAATGAGCCAATATGGTCAGTTTGAAAAACCACCAGATGTTTTTGATTCATTCCTCTTATCAATGGAGAGAAAAATATTTGGGTAATTTTTTTAGCAGTGAAAACAAACACACATCTAAAAGGCACGAGCTGAGTCTGGTAGTTAGCACAGTAATTTGTTTATAAAATGAGTTCAGGCTAAGGTCCTGGCTTTGACCTTGACATAAATGTGCGCTATGAACTGACAGGTTTCTGCAAATGACTGTAAGATTACCATGTGCACGCTTTCGAATAACTATATGAAAGTCATTCCATTATTGTACCTTTTCAAATCTTTTTTTACAAGAAAGTATACAAAGTGGGCTTGAGATGTTGGAAGCAAAGGTTGTTTTCCTGGCTTCTGAGTAACCCATACAAGGGCAGTGGACTAACAGAGCGTATTTACTTGGTGCTCTGCCATTCTGGAGGAGGGAAGAGAGCCTGCTAAGAGAAGCCACCTAATGGTGCTTCTCATAGGAGAACTACTTTTATAACTGAGTTTGAGCAATTTAAAATATGGGGGAAGCAGAAGTCTGCAGTGTAACAGTTAGTTGGGACAGTCCTAGGAGTGGGAGTGAACACAGGTCTTTCTCAGAGAAGAAGTACTCTAGCTCTTTGTTAGCTTCCAGAATGATAAAAAGTTGAACCCTTCTTTATAATGATGATAGTTATTATTATTGTTGCATTATTGTTGTTATTTCAGTACCCCAGATGGAACCTAAGGCTTCACACATGCTAGGCAAGAGATCTTCCATGAAGCTGTATCTCCAGCCCAATCTTTTTACTCTTTTAGGTTAAGACAGCGGCTCATTGCCCAGGATGGCCTTGGATTCACTCTGTAGCCCAGGCAGGCTTAAAACTTGACATTGTCCTGCTTCAGCCTCCTAAGTAACTGGGACTAAGAGCCTATGCCTCCACACCAGGACATGTAGCACTTAAAAAAAATCACTGGGGGCTGGAGAAATGGCTCAGCTGTTAAGATGCATGCCTGAAAAGCCTAAAAACCTGGTTCAATTCCCCAGTACCTACGTAAAGCCAGATGCATAAAGTGGTACTTGCATCTGGAGTTGGTTTGCAGTGGCAAGAGGGTTTGGTGCACTCCTTTCTTTCTCTCTCTCTCTCCTCTCTGTCTCTCTCTCTGTTGCTCTCTGTGTGTCTCTCTCTCTTCTTTCTGCTTGAAAATGAATTAATCTGAAAAATCTTTAGGAGTGTGAGTATGTGTGTACAAGCCATGGAGCATGCATGGGGGTCAGAGGATAACCTCGGTATTGGTCCTCACCTTCCACCTTTGTTGGAGGCAAGTCTCTTAATGTTCACTGCCATGTGTACCAGATTAGCTGGCACTCAAGCTTCCAGGGATTCTCCCCCCTCAGCCTCCTCCTCATTGTGGGTGCACTGGACCTTCAGATGTCTGAGCGACAGCATCCAGCTTAATATGGGTTCCAGGAATCCACACTCAGCTCATCACACTTACACAACAGGCAATGCCCACTGAGCTTCCCCCCAGGCCCATATGAACCATTCTTAATCATGTCCTTGCTGCTCTATCTTGAGTCTGGGTCCTAGAATCCTGTTAGGACACTTCCTGGTGTCCTGGCAGCTCCATCCCAATGCAACCTTGACTCTGGGCAGCTATACAAATTGGGTGTCTGCCTAGCCTGCTGTGATGAACACGAGCCATGAATGGCGAAGCATGGATTTCCACTCCAAAACTAAGATACCTAGTACTGGGTTGTTCTTACATGGGACACGAGGACCTTTTCCCTGACATCTTTTTGTTTGTGCCTGGGTGCCTGGGTGTGTTAGTATGTGAGTGGGGATGCACACACTCCTTTATGGCTGACAAACAGGATGCATGCTAGCTCAACTCTTCCCAGTAACTCTACTCTATTAGAGACCGTCATAGCACAGCGGCAGTAGACACTTTTATCAATTGCCACTTACCATTCAAGAAAGCAAGATCTTAAAGGGAAAACTTGCAAAATTAAAGAGGAGGAGATTGGATTCTGGCTAACTTCAGGTATGTTAAGCCCTGCCAACATGAAGGGCTGAGTTCAATCCCTAGAACCTACATAAACATACCCAACTGGAGAGATGGCTCAGCAGTTAAGGCACTTGCCTGCAAAGCCTAATGATCCAGGTTTGTTACTATGGTACCCAAGTAAAGCCAGATGCACAGTGGTACATGTATCTGGAGTTTGTTTGTAGAAGCTAGAGGCCCTGGCACACCCATATTCATTCTCTCTCTCGCTCTCTCTGCAAATAAATAAATAGATTTTTTAAAAAATATTTTTATTTATTCATTTATTTAAGATAGAGAGAGAGAGGTAAAGGGAGAGAGAGAGAGAGAGAGAGAGAGAGAGAGAGAGAGAGAGAGAGGAAGGGTGCACCAGCCGGCTTTATGTGGGCACTGGGGAATTGAACTTGGGTCCTTCTGCTTTGCAGGCAAACACCTTCACCGCTAAGCCATCTCTCCAGCCCCAATAAATAGATTTTTTTTTTTTTTTTTGGTTTTTCGAGGTAGGGTCTCACTCTAGCCCAGGCTGACCTGGAATTCATTCTGTAGTCTCAGGGTGGCCTTGAACTCATGGCGATCCTCCTACCTCTGCCTCCCGAGTGCTGGGATTAAAAATGCACAAGCATGGTGATCCATGCTTTTGATCTCTGGGAGGGCAAGAGATAGGTGAATCCTTGGGCCCTGCTGCTGGCCAGTCTAGCCTGGCAAATTGGCAAATTCCAGGTCAATGAGAAACCCTGTCTCAATACAGTTTGGATGGGGGCTGGAAAGATGGCTCTGTGGATAAAGTACTTCCCCACTCAGTTGGGATTCCCAGAACCCATGTGAAAGCTGGGCTTCTGCGATCCCAGCAAGCCTTTAGAAAGAGGGAAGTTGGAGGAAACAGGAGAATTTCCTGGAAGCTTGTGGCCCCAGCTAGCCTAGAAAATGAAGCAGCGAATGAAGGACCCCACCCCAAGAAAGAGGTGGAAGGTGAGCACCAAACACCCACAAGTTGTCTTTTGACCTCTACATGTGTGCTGTGGTGCACACACACACACACACACACACACACACACACACACACACACACACACACACAAGATGGATGGCTTTCCTGAGGAACAACACCTGAGGTTGTCTTCTGTCCTGGGCAGGCTTATGCACCCTTGTGCAAGTGCATCAGAGTTTATGGTTACCCTGGTTGGGAACAGCACATGAGGAGAATATGCGGCATTTGACTCTCTTCTCTTTTGTGAGTTTGCTTAGTAAGATCTGCTCCAAGTCAGACCATTTTTTCTCTAAATTTCGATATGTCATTTTTCCTTTCAGCTGAGTAAAATTCCATCGTGTAAATATACCACAGTTTTGTTATCCGTTCCTTCATGGATGAGCATTTGGGTTGATTCCAATTCTTGGCTATTATGAATTGAGCTGCTATAAACATAGTTGTACAAATGTCTCTCTCCTGAGATGTGAGATCTTGCGGGTAGATGCCTAGTAGAGGGGTAGCTGGGCCCACTGGTAGCTCTATGTCCATTCTGTTCAGGAGCCACATGACTTTTATAATCAGAAACATAGCTACACTTGTTACACTTAAAAAAAATAGTTTCAGAACAGGAGAGACTGTTCAGCAGTTAAAGGTGCTTACTTGCAAAGCTTAACAACCTGGGTTTGAGTCCCTAGTTCCAATGTGAAGCCAGATACACAAAGTGGCACGTGTGTCTGGAGGTCCTGGCACACTCATACTCACTCTCTCATAAATAAATAAATAAATAAATAAATAAATAAATAAATAAATAAAATATTTAAAAACTAGTTTCAGGAAGATTAAAATTAAATCTTTGGGAGTTAAATAAAATGTTTAAAAAGCAGTAACTCTCTGACTTGTATTTTCTTGTTTGTTTTGTCATAGATCAGTGGAAAATATATCTATCATCCAATTATGTGAGAGCCAACAGTATTCCTTTTTATATTGTATATATTTATTTATTTGCTTGTTCGGTCATTTGTTTGTTTATTTTGGTGTGGGAGTCTCCTCATAGAGCTCAGAATAAACTAGAACTTACTATGAAGCCCAGGATGGCTTCTGACTCACGATCTTCCTATCGCTGCCTTCTGAGTGCTGAGGTGACCGTACTGTGTCACCTAGCTCAGCTTGCATATATGTAAGTGCAAACCCGTTCCTCCTCATAAGAATGTCCTATTTTAGGCTGGCTGAACTTCTGATCCTCTGGCCTCCAACTCCCAAGTGCTGGGATTACAGGCATATTTATTTATTTATTTTGGCAGTGGTAGAAATTAAACCTAGGGCCTCACACAAGCTGGGCAATCACTTTATCTCTCACCTGTGTGCCCAACCCTGAATATTTTTTGAGGACAGAGTTGGTACCACACAAATTTGGGTTCTCCATAGTACTTACCTAAAATATAATTCATGTAAATGTTTTAGCTTCCGATATTTATCATTTTTCAAGATGTTATAACTGGTAACATTTTTATTAACATTAGGGATTGCCATAACTGTTAAATAGCAGCTCATCTAGAGGAAGGAATTATACATGTTTGCTTCATTGATGAACAAATAGATAGAGTCTAAAACAAGACTCAAAAGTTAAATTGTGGGGGCTGGAGAGATGGCTCAGGGGTTAAGGCACTTGCCTCAAGTGCCTAAGGCCCCTGGTTCAATTCCCCAGGACCCACATAAGCCAGACCCACAAGGTGGTGGCCCTGGTGCTCTCTCTCTCTCTCTCTCTGTACTTGAAAATGAATAAATAAAATATTTTTTAAAAAGTTAAATTGTGGGTAGTAATGTTAGCTAATACTTGTATAGTACTCACCACGTACCAAGTATCTATTTCTCAGCACTTAACAAGAATGGCCTCACTTCAGCCTCTTAAGAGACCTGTGAACAGCCTTCCCTATTTTACAGTTAAAGTAAACAAAGAACAGAAATAACAAGTGACAGGATTACCACGGGTACCAGACTAAGCCAGGGTCTGAATATGAACTGATCATCTGAAATGGTCCATTGTGGACAAATGAACATAAACCCAGCACTTTAATGTTTAATGTTTAATTTAACTTTTAAATTTAAGGCACATAATGCTGCTACTATGGTTGTGCCTGATTTAATTATCTTAACTGAGAGCAGCAAATCCCAGCTCTCTAGCCATCTGGACACACCGTCCTCCTTGATCACTGGAAGAGCGAGCTCTTTGGCGGTGACAAGCTACAGTCCAAGAAACTGAAAGAAGGCATAAAGAATATTCGTCAGCTCATGGGTGTGAATTGAATAGTCAAAGATCATCAAAGGCCAGGGAAGGGCTTGCTGTGTAAGCTTGAGGAATGGAGTTTACAGTCTCAGAACCCAAGTAAATGCCAGGTCGAGCAGGCCTGATGGGAAGTGGAGACCAGGGACCCCCAGGGCAAGCTGGCTGGCCAGACTGGGTTCCAGTGAGAGACCCTGTTTCAATAAATACATTAGAGAGCTATAGAGGGACATACTCAATGATGTCTAACTCTTGCCTTTGCATGTACACTTACATATGTGCATACACACACACACACACACACACACACAGAGACCTGAACACACTTGTCTCCCTAGCCATACACATACACTGAACACACATACAATTAATTTATTTTTAAAAAGATCATTAAAAAGCATTACCAGGACTGTGGCCGGATAGCAGGGGCTAGAAAGTACCTGAGTCTACTACCTTCTGCTGAGGTGAGTTGAATTTATTTTTTTTCCAAGCTTGTGGCTTTTACTAATACTTGGCCATGCCCAGTATCTGATGCCCAAATAGAAACAATAAATAGCTCAAAGCAAAAATCTAAGGTGGGCTTTTGTCAAGGGGAGGGGAGGAGGCAAGCTTAGAGGTGGTGATCTAATCTCCATGAAAATTCAAGCAATGCATAGTGCAATCAGAAATCTTTGCCTATCTGAAGAAGGTCCTTCCAAACCAGGCATGGTGGTGCACACCTTTAATCCCAGCACTCGGGAGGCAGGGGTAGGAGGATCACCATGAATTCAAGGCCACCCTGAGACTACATAGTGAATTCCAGGTCAGCCTGGGCTAGAGCGAGACCCTACCTCAAAAAACCAAAAAAAAAAAAAAAAAAAAAAGAAGAAGAAGAAGGTCCTTACAGAGATGAAAGGAAGCCCATGAATTACCATCCCTCAAAACGTTACCCTCCTGCCAGCATCACTTCCGAGTTAGGCAGGATACCTCATGTTCAAGGCTCACCCAGAGACCTCCTGAATTCAGACTTTAATTTGAACATGAGCCCCAGATGGTTCACCTGCAAACTCTAGTTTGAGAAACATGAATTTAGTTGAATCCCCTTTTCCTTTGCAGGTGAAACAGCATAGTGTTCTGAAAGAGTGAAACTCACGAGGCTCATTGTTGATATGGTGTGGACGGACGAGACTTAAAGCACAAGCCGACCAATGCTTTCTTATTTTTCTTTTAAATCTTTTATTTATTTATTTAATTATTTACTTATTTATTTATTTAAGAGAGAGAGAGAGAAAGATGCAGACAGAGAGAGAATGGGCACACCAGGGCCTCCAGCCAGACACATGTGCCACCCTGTGCATCTCTGGCTTTGTGTGGGTCCTGGGGAATCGAACTCAGGTCCTTTTGCTTTGCTGTGCTAAGCCATCTCTCCAGCCCTATTTTCTTATTTTTATTCATTATTTGACAGTATTGTTTTAAAGCCTGAGCTGTATACTGACACTTATGTACATTCATTCTGTCTCCCCATCATGGAAACGTAGAATGATTGGTGCTGAAATGGAGGTGTAACTTTGCTACTTATGTGGCCAGTTGAACATGTAATTAACATCCTCATACATCCTGACCCGAGTAAATTCTTACTCTTTCCTGGACAGATGTATATTCACTCAGTGAAAGTAGTTTTTCCAACATTAGTCCCAATCCTCACTCAGACTTCAGGTGCAATAGGAAAAAAAATTTAGGCTGTCTTTTTCAAGATATGATAATTATTGCCATATTTAAAATGTAATCCTCTTCTAAAAATATAAATGTTAAACGCGACTTCTTAGCAGTGCACTGTGATTATCCATCATTTCAAGTTCTCGATTGATTCTTCCAAATAGTTTCAAACCAGCAAGGTATTTATTAGAAGATTTTTTTTTCCTTTTGCCTTTTAGGGAAAAAAACTTTTCATATTTCCACCCATGAGAGAGACTAGGCCACTATCTATTATTTAAACATAGCTTATCTCAATGTTACAATATTGGGAGGAGCTTTGATGAATTAGTATTTAGAAACAGATTGAAAACAGAATGCTAGAATATAGTAATAGTATAGTAATAGTCATCCTAAAAAATGTGATACTTGTTAATGTGTATGAATACTGACTGAACTTCAAAAAAAACCTGTTTAACACCTAATTCTAATAGCCTGACTTCTTATACAGATCGTATAAGAGAATCCTGTTTAATTCACCAATAGCATGAAATTGTATGTATGAGTGTCTCTTGACACATTTCCTTCTGTGAAAAATAGCCAACTGATGTTTTCCTGTGCACTCACCCACTGTGGATCCAACATTCCTACCTACATTCTCTCTACATCTTCTCTGTCGCCTCTTGAGGTGGACTCCAGTTTCAAATTTCTAAATTACCCTCATCTTGGGCTTATTTTGAAGTAATGTTTTTTTTCTTGTCCAAATGATTTATTAGTTGAGATTCCCAACTTTCCCACAATTAAAAAGTGATTATCATTACTAGGAAACAGTGAAACCTGAGGCATTTCCAGGGCCACATGGAACCACCTATTTACAAGTCTTTAGTGAGACTCTGCTGGGTTACATAGAGAGGATGTATTGATACCACTTCAGATTTCACCACCAGAGCTGGATTATCTGCCAGGAGAAGTCTCAGAACTCTTAGCATTAAAGAAACTATGTTAAAATCGGGTGTGGTGGCACGTGTCTTTAATCCCCTCACTTGGGAGGCTGAGGTAGGAGTTCAAGGGCAGCCACAAAGTGAGTTCTAGGTCAGCCTGGGCTAGAGTGAGAGCCTACCTCAAAACAAAACAAAACAAAAAGAAACTATGTTATTTTATGATTTGGATTTGAAGTGTCCACACTCCCACAGTCGAGAACTCACACTTTGAAGTCTGAGTCTCCACCCTGGTGTTTGGCTCATGGGGCCCTGGATTCATCTGTGGATTGATCCATTGATAGATTCGTAATTTGATGATGGCATTATTGGAAGGTGGTCACAGGTAGGATAAAATAGGTCACTGGGGGATTATCTTTGAAGGGCATGTCTTGTCCCAGGCCCCTTCCCTCACTTCTTGCTCCCTCCTGGCCGCGTGAGGTGAACAGCTTTTCTCCTTCCTCAATGATGCTCAGCCTCCCCATAGACCACGATCATAAGCCCAAATAAATAATTCCTCACAAGCCATTCATGTCCTGTGTTTTGTCAGAGAGATGAGCAGCTGACAAGCCCAGGCCCCTTTCTCTTTGACTTTGGTTACTTGTGCTTTGAAAGCATGAAACATGCTTTCTACACAAAGTCGGTTGTTCGTCTGCAAAAATGCTGTCACTACGTGGGCAAGAGTTACTAAGTGAAGGCATGTCAGTGGCAATTCTTTAGATAATATCATGTGAGGCATTCCTTTCTTACCAAGGAGGGAGAAGGTTACGGAGAGAGGAACTCAGCAGACATTCTTCAACTATCTGGCTACTGAAATCAATAAGGGAGCCTGGAGCAGCTGTGTCTGAATCAGTAACCAAGCTTCAGTGACAGCATAGAGAAGAGACAAGAGAGGCAGAGAAAACGTGATCATGAAATGGTTTCTGGAGATTAACAGAGATCTCGTGTTTTAGGTTTTGATTTAACTGGCCTCCCTTCCTCTTCCCTTCCCTTCCCTTCTCTTCCTCTTCCCTTTCCCTTCCTTCCTTCTTACCTCCCTCCCTCTTTTCTTCCTTCCTTTTCTTCCTTCTTCCCTCCCTCCTTTCCTCCTTCTTCCATCCCTCCCTCCCTCCCTCCTTCCTTCCTTTCTTTCTTTCTTCCTTCCTTCCCTCCTCTCCTTTCTTCCTTCCTTCCTTGGAGCAAATAGCTTTATTAAGAAACTAGAGATGACTGCGCTACCTTGAGCAGCTAGGTTGTCGAATGAAGCATCTGGAAATTCCATCTTGATGTCCTCAAAACAACCTCAGACCCTACTTCAGCCTGGAGTTAGGCAAAGACATGGCTTGATCTTCCTGCAAGAGAGCAGGAGTCACAGTGAGCTGTCACTATTGCTTCAAGAAGTACATTGTGTGGACTATGCAACTTCAAGGCACATTTTAAAAAGCTTGCATGTGTGTTTTCGTGTGGGCATGTGTGGAGCTCAAAGGAGAACATCCAGTGCCAGTCCTCCCCTCCCCCTGGTCTGGAGTCCGTCTCTCTTACTGTCCACCACTGTGTTTGCCAGCCTACCTGGCCCAATGAGCTTTGGGATCCCCCTGTTACTGCCTCATTTTCACTATAGGTGTGTTGGGATAGCAGAAGCTTACATCACAATTTACTTGGGTTCTGAGAATCCAAACTCTGATTGTCAGGCTTGCAAAGTGAGTGCTTTACCTGCTGAACACTCCTCCAAAGAAATTCCTATTGTCAGAACTTGTAGGCACAAGGTGATCTCCTGACTCAAATAAGAACTTCCCATGACAGTGAAGGGACTGGGGTCATTTTCAACTCATCACTGGTCTTTCAGTTGGACTCCAGGACTACCTGTGATTCAGAGTCCTCCTCCCAAGTGTCTTTCTGATTCCATGGTGGATTCCTCCCAGCTTCATTCAGCTCCCTTGAAGTGTCTCTTTCATCACTGTGTTACAGTCTGTCTGGTGGCATATGTTATTTCCCTCCTCTATTCTTTTATGCTTCAATAAATACCACAGTGTTTGAAATCTACTCTTTATCATTTATTTCTCTCAAGGCATACAAGTCTTTCTTAGAAATGGTTCTTTCATAAGGAGATCTTAAACTTTCTTAGATATATTAATTAATTTTCTCTCCAGACAATACCTCAATTGTTTTTGCATTCTTGGGAAACTGAGGCAAAAAGCTATGTGACCTTTGAAAGTTATGTAAAAAAAAAATTAGCACCCAAGCTTGTATGATTACCAAGTATATAAAATTCTCAATGTTCTCTATTCAGAAAAAAATATTTTGGACTTGCACTAAGTAATATGATTTAAAAAAAAAAAAAAAGCCGGGCTGGAGATATGGCTCAGCGGTTAAGGCACTTGCCTCCAGTGCCTAAGGCCCTGGGTTCAATTCCCC
>PVHP010030608.1:0-21591 GCA_004024765.1 Zapus hudsonius | reverse complement strand
AAGTCCCCGCAGCTTTCAACTGAGCCATAATACCAAAAATAAACCCATAATGGCACAGAACATTCACAATGCAAAACATGAGGCACAGCAAAAACAGATTGACCAATACAAGATTTAAAACAAACAGGGCACCATCAATCTCTAACTCCAAGTTCAATGATTCTAACCAATAACACAAGTCTCTTGGAGATTCAATTCCACCCCTCCAGCTCGGCTACTCACAGTCCGGGAAAACATCATCCTGTGCTGGCAGCTCGCCTTGGCACCCATTCATAGTCCTGGAATTCTTTGGGTCTCCATTGCAACCCAGAGTTCATCCTCATGGCTCCATCGGGCTCCATGTAGGCAACCTAGCACACCTGCTTCACATACCGATGGCCATTTTTCAAAAACAAAACTGTGTTGCAAATCCAATGACCCTCTCTTTCTAACCAATCTCCATTCCACAGAACCAGGAGGGCTACCAATTTGTTAATCCAGGGGGGATCAAAGCTTTCAGGCCCATTACTTCAAAGAGTCCGCATTCTTCCTGTTGTTCCAATACAGACCAGCTGGCTGAATCTCAATGGTTGTCATCTCTCAAACAATTGCAGGTGAACAGGCAGCAGTTTCGACCCAAAGATCTTTCTTTCTGTGTCATCTCCATCTGCTCACACCAGTCCATCTTTACGTCAAGCAACCCTGCACAGGTTTCCAGGACACAGGCAGGCAGAATGCAGCAAGCCTCGCACGCAAACTGCTTCTGGCACAGTCCTGACCAAGTTCTTTCTCCCCCTCGTAAGCCAAACCTCACAGTCCATAGTTCTCATTACATTCAGGTCTTTAAACTCTGACCAAAATGATCCATCACGCTGTACTTACAGCACTGCAAGGCTCTCATTATCTGGCCTTGTCCTGACCTTCAGGTCATATCCTCCCCTTCACCCTGCTCTAAATGCCCTACAACCACACATTGCTGAACCTGTGGTTATCCAACAGTGCCCTTCCATGTCCATAGCTCTCCTCTTCACTTGGATATACCGTTTGTCCCTTATTAAAGCATACAAGTCTAACACTATGTCCTGGCATTATGGCACCTCATTTGGGTTCTCACTGGAAATAGGCAGCAAAGCCAAAATTACGATCCAGATCAATGTGGTTGCAAAGCATATTATCTTAACCACTGATTTGCAAAGGAAATGTAATTCTTAACTTCTAGGTCCCAAATCCACTGGGGAAAGTTAATTACTCCTCCCCATGTAAATTAATCATACTTCCATAAGAACACTTATAATGATACATGTTAGTGGACCATGAGCTCTAAAGAGATTAAGGATTATTTATATTCATCTTTATATGCTGGGTATCTAGCATATACTGCCATATATAAAGTACTCAAAGAATGCTTATTGAGTAAGTCAGTTCATAAATAGTGGGCTGGGGTGATGGCTCAGTGGTTAAAGGTACATGCTTGTAAAGTCTGGCAGCCCAGGCTCAATTCCCCAACATGCACATGAAGGTTTGGGATGCACTCAGTGGCATGTGCTGCATCTGGAGGTCATTTGCAGAAGCTGGAAGCCCTGTGCACTCTTTCTCATATATCCTCTTCTCCTCTCCCCTCCTCTCCCGTCTCCTCTCAAATAAATAAGTAAATATGTTTGTCTCCTTCCTGTTAGTATCTTTACTCATGGTGCTCAACTATAGCCTAAACATGAATGCAGAAGTCAGAAATTCTCAATAGTGTTCAATGCAGAACAGGTTTCATGCAATGGAGAAATTGTTGGCATATCTATAAAGTTTTTCTTCACTGACTTCAAGACTTTGCCCCCCCCAAACAAAGTGACTTCTATATATAAATTCAGTTTAATTAGGTATAAGATATACATTTCATATTAAAAGTATATTCTGAGTTTTGAAAAATCTATTCTCCCATGTTTCTAACACGAAACCCAGGATGCAAATCAGTTCCAGCACGTCAAGAGGCCCTTCTCTCTTAATCCCCTTCCCAGTTGCTGTCACTGGCTCCAGGCAACTATGGGCTTCCCTTCTGTCAGTATGTTAAGATGTTCATTTCTAGGGGTTCACTGACATTCATACAACATCTACTATTGCTTGTCTGAGTTCTTTCACTTACAACATTTGAGATTCATTAATGTTGTTAAATATTTATATACTTTATTTTTATAGTGGGATGACATCCTATTGTGAAATGTTTTATTTACACATTCATCTGTTCATACTCAACTGTGTTGTTTCCAGGTTTCGTTGCTTTAAGTAAAGCAATGTAAATATTTATATATAATTCTTTATACGGACATACATTTTCATCTCTCTTAGACAAATATCCATGATGGAATTGATGATGTGTATATCTTCTTTATAATAAAGTGTCAAAACTATTTCCTAAAGTGGTCCTTATACAAATTTTATATCCCATCAGCCATGTATGAGTTGTTTCATATCTTCACCAAAATTTCAACCTTTAAAATTCACCTACATTCTAATAAATGTGTGGTCATAATTTTCTCTCTTCAATGATGAATGATATTGAGCAACTTTGGATGTCAGTATGTCTTCTTTGGTAAAAAGTGTATTTAAATGTGTCTGTTTTTATTGGCTTTTAATTGGTTCTATTAGTACCTTAGAAAAATTCTTGAGATGTTTCAATACTAGTCCTTATAAAACATTACATATACCCATATGATACATATATAGAAATATATATCCTGGTCTGTGGTCTGCCTTTTATTTGTACTTTTTAATGGTATTAAACTTTTTTGCATCCCAACTGAAAACTTCTGTGTATGTGTGTGCGTGCACACGGATGGAGGCCAGAGGACAATGTCAAGCATTGTTCCTTAAGAACAACATCCATATTTTTTAATAGGGTCTCTCATTGACCTGGACCTCATCAATTACACTACGCTGGCTGACCAGTGAACCCTAGAGATCCTCTTGTCTCTGCCTCTCCAGCATGGGACAACAAGATCACACCACTACTTGGGCATTTGCACATAAATTCTGATATCTCTGATCTTCATGTGCCAAAGGCAAGCACTTTGCTGACTATCTCCCAAACTTCCTTTTCTGCATATCCATTTTGTGTCCTAGCTAAGAAACCTTTGTCTACTGGATGGCTCTAAAGTTCCTTTTAGATGTGCTGGGCAGATGGCTCAGTGGTTAAAGGCACTTGCTTGCAAAGCCTGACTAACCAGATTTGATTCCCTAGTATTCACATAAAGCCGTGCATGAAATATACATCTGGAGATTGTTTGCAGCAGCAAAAGGTCCTGGCGTATCTGTTCTTCCTCTCTCTTTCTCTCTCTCTCTCTCTCTCTCTCTCTCTCTCTCTCTCTCTCTCTCTCTCTCTCTCTCATAAATAAAAATATATTTAAAAAATTTTGAAAAAAAATTTTTAACTGTTGAAAAAGTTTCTTTTAGAAATCTTATGCTTTTAGCATTTACATGTGGGACTATCATTCATTTTAATATAACTCATGTATGATAAAAGGATGGAGTTCATTTTTTCTATGTAGATAAAAAGTTGATCCAGGTCATTTATTGAAAAAGTAATACTTTCCATATTGAAATACCTTCATTAGAAATCAATTTCCATATGGCTGTTGGTATGTTTCTGAACATTATTATGTTTCATTGATTTGTTTGTCTAAAGTTATGCCAATACCACAGACTTGATTGCTATAGCAGTAAAAAAAAAAAGTGTTGAAGTTAATAAGTGTAACTGTTCTTTACCCTTTTTTTAAATTATTTTGGCAATTTTAAGCATTTATATTCCAACATAAATCAGTTGTTATTAATCTTCTTAAGAGCAAAAGAATTCAGCTATTATATTGAAATTTTCAAAGAACCAACTTTTCATTACATTGTTACATTTTTTTCCTGTTTCATTGATTCCTACCCTTTGTCACTTAATTCCCACTACGTGGAGTTTATTTGCTCTTATATTTTCTAGCTTAATGTGAAAGCTTAGCCTGCTGCTTCTAGAGTTCTCTTATGTTTTGATATAAACCTTTAAGCCTATAAACACCACTTCATGCTGAATTCCATAAATATTATGTGTACTTTCTTTTCATTGAGCTTAACATATTTTAACTTCACTGTGATTTCTTCTTTGAACCATACATCATTTAGAAGCACACTAATTTCAAAACGTATTAGGACTTCCTAGGAATTTTTCCATGACTTAGTAGTTCTACTTTAAACTCTTGTATTAAGAAAACATACTCTGAATGATTCTGATCGTTTTTTAATCAGTGAGGACTTGTCTGATGGCTGAGTATATGACCCACCATGCTTAATGTTCCATGTACACTACAAAAGTCTAGATTTTACATTTTTGGGGAGACTGTGTCTGTAAGTGTCAGCTCTTTCAGGTTGATTGAGGAGCTGTGTGTAAATCTTCCATGTTCCTGTTTTCTACTGTTCCTGTCTTTTACTGACAGGAGTGGTGAAATCTGCAGTGCAGATGATAGATTTGTCTTTTCTCTTCTAAGACTCATAAGGAGCTTAATAAATTTGAGGTTTAGTTATTAGTAAATGCACATGCAAGACTCCTATGCCTATGTGATTGAGTCCTTTCCTGGAACACATCATTCCACCCCTGGCAAGACTTCTTATTCTGAATTCTGTTCTTTCTCCTATGAATATAATCAAGAGGATTTATCTTCTCTCAGTTTATATCTTTACAAGGAAACTGGATTTTTATAGGCCATACAAAGTTGGGTTTTTTTTAAATCCAGTCACACAATCTCTGGCTTATCACTGGCAACTGTTTTGTTTTGGGTTTCTTTTGTTTATATGTTTGTTTGTTTTCTGAGGTAGGGTCTTACTGTAGCCTAGGCTGATCTGGAATTCACTATGTCATCTCAGGCTGGCCTCTAACTCACAGTGATCCTCCTACCTCATCCTCCTAAGAGCTGGGATTAAAGGTGTGCACCACCATGCCTGGCTAGACTGTTTTGAACTTATTACTGATATGGCTAAGTCTAACATCTTGCTGCTATTATTATTTTTCCAATCTGTTCTTTATTTTTATTTCCCTCTTTATTATTAAAATCATAGCTGATTTATTGCCTATACTTTACTTTTAGTGACTAAAAGTAAAGTATAGGTAATACTTTAGGTCTTATAATATTCTTTCTCTCATTTACCTATTTTACTATTTTACATATAATTTCATGCTAGACAATGTGGTGGAAGTCGCCTTCAATCCCAGTACTCGTGAGGCAGAGGTAGGGGAATGGCTGTTAAGTTCAAGGCTAGCCTAAGACTATAGGGTGAGCTCCAGGTTAGCCTGGGCTAGAGTGAAACCCTACCTCAAAAAAGAAAAAAAAAGAATTTAATGCTATTCTACTTCCATTTCATTCTCCTGTCCTTAGAGCTATTGTCAGATATTTTTCTTTTTCATGTAATAAATACCACAACATATCAATATTTTATTTAAGCAGTCTCTTTAAATAATGTTACAATAATAAGAGTCTGTGGTGGTTAAGTTTTGTTGTCAACTTGATCCATTTAGTAATCCACAGGCATTCCTCTTAGGTGGATCTCTGAGGTTGTTTCCAGGAAGGATTAACTGAAGGAGAAAGTCCCTCCTCCAGAGTGAGCCCTTTCCCCAGAGTAAATGGCCTTTTGGGAAGGAAGCTTTATGTAAGAAAGCTCTGGGAGAAGAGGATCTCTTCCTCTCTGTGGCTGCCTTGCTGCTTCCTGGTCTGTGCCTTTACTTGTATGCATATCTATTCTGTTCAGCTATCCTTCATTGGCACTGGAACTAAGTTTCCTCAGCTTTCCATCATGGGCTGAAAACCAGCCACACTTCAGAAAGTCTTCAGACCTTCAGTGCTGGGTTGGGACTACTGAAGCATCTACCGGTTCCTTGACTCTCAGGCCTGCAGACTGCTATTGTTGGACTCTCATAAACTAATCCAGTAAATCCCCTTCTTAATACGATTCAGTCTATCAGTTCTGTACCTCTAGAGAACTTTAATTAATACAGAGTCTTTATCTACTTACATATTTATCATTTACAGAGTTACATTGAGCCTAAAATATTTTTTAACTTCCTTTGTATAGATTTACATTTCCATCAGGTATTTTCCTTTCACCTTAAAAACTTCCTTGAGGGTTTAGGAAATGACTCAGTGGGTGAAGTGCTTGCCATACAAGCATGAGGACTTGAGTTTGAATCCCCAACACTCACATCAAGAAAAGAAAGAAAGAAAAGAAAAAGAAAGAAGGAAGGAAGGAAGGAAGGAAGGAAGGAAGGAAGGAAGGAAGAAAGAAAGAGAGAGAGAGAGAGAGGAGAGGAGGGGAGGAGAAGAGAGGAGAGGGGGGAGAAGAGGGGAGGAAAAGAGAGGTGGGAGGGGAGGGAAGGGGAATGGAGCAGACGAGAGGAGAGAAGAAAAAGGAGAAAGGGGAAAGGAAAGGAAAAGAAAAGAAAGCCAGCCAGACACAGCAGAGCATACCTATAATCTGAGTCCTGTGGAAGAAGGAAGATCCCTAGAGCTTACTGACTAGTCTATCAAAATTAGTGAGCACCAGGGTTAGTGAGAGACCCTGTCTTAATAAATATGGTACAGAGTAATTGAGGAAGATACTTGATATCAACCTCTAGCTTCCACACATACATGTATACTCATTCATGCACACACATGTACCCATTTACATATGAGGACACCTACACACACACACACACACACACACACACACACACAAGAACTCCCTTTCACATACCTCTCTGTTTCTTGTTTTTTTTTTAAAAGCTCTCATATAGTAGAGGCTGACCCTAACCTCCTGATCCTCTTGCCTCTGCCTCCTGAGTGCTAGGATTTCAGGCATCCACCACTATGTCCAGCTTCCTATATCATATCTTGTAATGCAAGTCATGCAATAGTCATATCTATTCCATGACTAACCCCCTTATCAATTGATGGTTTCATCTCAGATAGGTGTCCTTTAGTTTCTATATTTTTGTATTTTTTGTATTTTCCTTTCCCTCCTCATTACATTTGTACTTTCCTTTTACTATTTCATCATATCCAGCCTATTTTTATACTCAGGGTTTCATGTCTTTGTTAATTCTATTGCTTTTTCATTTTGGAGATTTTTCTTTTGACTGATTTCTCTCCTGACTATGAATCACATTTTCATACTTTTTTTAATGTCTTGCATTTTTTAAAATCAGATGCTAGCTAAACCTTGTGAATCTGGCATTAAGTATTGATTTTGTTTAATTCCTTTTTTAAATGCTGCCCATTGTTCTGACAGGTAACCAAGTCTCCTGTGGATTAATTTAAATCTTTTGATGCTTATTGTAAAGCTTTTCAATGTGTACTAAATTGCCTTCTACTCTAGGGCTAGTTTAGCCTCACCACTAACAGTTGAGTCTTAAAAGGTTTCTAATGAATGTTCCATGTGTTGAATAATGCCTCTCCACTCTCACTGGTAAAAACTCAAATTATTTCTGGCCCCATGTGGCCTCTGGGAATGGTTCTAATAATTTTTCTGTACCAAGAGTTTCACTCTTCTCTTGTGTCAGTTTCTACTGGCCAAGACTCGAGGGGACCAGGTGCAGATTCCCAGTGATTTTTCTCTGCAGACACTCTCTGCCCAGTGCTCTGCCTCACAAATTCTAGCCCTCTCAGTTCACCTGAATGCTAATCCCTGTCTTTACAGCCCAGCAAAACACAGGGCTGTTTGGGTCTCACTTTCTGCATCATACACTGAAAGGACAGGGCAAGAACATTCACTGGATTTATATCATGCTCCAGTTCTCAGAGTCACAGTCCCTTAGTCTGATGTCTGAAAAGGATTTGGAGAGAGAGATTAAGGGAAACCCTAGTCTCCCTAATGGCTAGAAATAAAAGTCTGTGCAGGTATTTCTGCTTAGAAAAGAAAACTATAATCTAAGTAGCCATGATTTGTATAGCAACTATATATAACATTAAGAATCCAAAAATAAGTACTGTTAATGATATAAATCATCTAACCTTAACTAAACTGTAAATATGTATGAATATGATTGAGGAATTATTAATTTACTCATAAATTGCAATTAAAATCTAAGACTTATTTGTATCTGATGCCACAATAACTACTTTTAAGACCTATGGTAGTTTGCATAATGTCTCCCAATAGATTCAAAAGTTTATTATAATTGTAAATTGTCTCCAGCTAGTTCTGGCTGGAGGAGGTGTGTCACCTTGGCCAGATCCTAGGGTTCAGCCCTAAGGTGTTTCTTGGGTGGGTCTGGAATTCTAGCTTTACATATGCAAAAAGCAGTCTGAGTTCAAGCCTGGAGTTCCTTTTGTTTGCTAGTTTACGAGTGTGCTTGCTTGCTTGAGGTGCTGATGGTGGGCTTCTATCTCTCTGTCTCTGTCTCTCTCTCTCTCTCTCTCTCTCTCTCTCTCTCTCTCTCTCTCTCTCTCTTTCTCTGCTTGGATCTGTGAAAGCAGGGCCAGCCTTTTCTTTAACTTCCCCTGGATCTGTTAGTTTCAATAAATACTTTCCTCCCCAAAATTGTGCCTGGTTTGGAGATTCATCCCAGCAGCGTGTGTCTGACTATGACAAGACCCAAGTAGTTTTTCCCAGCACTTCATCTGACAGTATTCAACTACCTAACAGCTATGCTCTCAAGAAATCTTTCAGACCATCAGTCTAAACTTTCCTGATATCTCATTGTGATTCCTGACCAATCCTCTATGTGTCCTGCCAAATAACTTCTTTTCTTTTTAGATGTAGAGATGTTTTTTCCTACTAGAGGACCAAATGTAAATCTCCCTGTGATCCTGGATGTCTCTTTAAAAAATAAAAACTCATCAAAACCTCAGGATTCATAATAAAGCAAAAAAGATATTTTACGCTAAATATCCCTCTTCTTATTAGAGATAGAGCATTTTCTCCCCAATTGTCTATGCCCGAGACTCTTTCAACATAACCATCACAATGATTTATGATATGATTTCTAATTTCCCCCTAGGCTCCATTAAAAAGGACCTTTTCTAATTCTGGTTGCTTAGAATGTCGACTGAGTTCTTCAGACACGTCAGAGAGCCTGTGAGATACTGCACTACAGCAGAGATGTTTTGCAGCATCCAGACTGACTGTCGTAGTCAGCCACACACTGCTGGGATGAATCTTCAAGCCAGGCACAATTTAGGGGAGGAAAGTATTTATTGAAACTACAGATTGAGGGGAAGTTCTGAAAGAGGCTCTCTTGGACCTTTCACAGGTCCAAGCAGAGAGAGAAAAACCCATCACCAACACCACACACAGAACAGCAAACAGGCAGGATCGCCAAAGAGAATTCTTTCACTTTTATACAGCCCTAGGATAGGGTCTTGCAATTCTATCCCAGACTTAATGGCTTCCTGAGTTTCTGGAATTTCCTTCCTGCACTGTCCACACAGGAAAGGATGTTTACTTCTAGCTTCTCTGAGCTTCCTTACATCATGCCCCCTACTGAGAGGCTGCCTTCCTGTGAACATCCTCAGAGACCCACCCAAGATTACTTGAAAGGTCAATTCACAACAAAACTTAACCATCACACTCACAAAGAAACCTTCATAAGAGAGAAACATGCTAAGCATATATATAGCACAAAGTAATAACTATGAACCTAACCTCTCTTCTTTTCCCCATAAATATTATAGGACTGCTTCATAAAGATTGGACATGAGAACCGGCTGAAGACTGGGCTATCCATGGTCCCCTATCACAAAGACTGATACAGACGGCCCACGGAGGAGGATATCCAGCTGACTGGGGATGGGGAAGGGGGGCAACGGGGAATTGGGGATAACAACTCATTGTTGGCCCACTAAACAATGTAACTCATTATGGACAATAAAGGAAAAAAAAGTTAAAAAAAAAAAAAAAGATCAGAGTAGTACTAGATTTTGAACCAAGAGTTGTGATAAAAATAGTATCTCAATAAATTGCTTAATAATTGTTTCATAGAAGGCCAAATTTCCTATTGACTTTGTTTCATATCTTTGATGGCTGAAATGAACTGCTTGCAATGCTGCAGGCTACTTGATGTTTAGCTATCTAACATGACCTGAAATCACCTTGTTCATATTTGCTAATTTATGTGCTTAGATTGTCTCCCTGGTAGTATATTAACCATGAGAACAGGAGCCATCTCAAGCATCACTAAGTCCTAAGTGCATAGTCATTCATTTAGCTTCTTGAAATTTTGGTTGTTTCACCTGTGTTGTGAAAACTTAATGCAAAAATTGTTTTAAGCTTGAAAGTATTATATATAAACCAAAAGGATATGGAAAGGAAAACAAAAGCAAAACTTGTTTGAAAAGCACTATACTGAAACCTAATTATTTGTATATTAATGAAATTTTTTAATAAAAATGCCTTTTTAAGTTTTGTGATTCAGGCAAAAAGTTAAATAGCACTTTACTGAGTTTCGCTGTTTAATTAGCTAATAATTTATCTAACCAACTTAAATACAGGAATATTTTCATAAATAATTAATTAAACTTAACATTTTCATTAAAAATGTACCTGGCCAAGAGCTATATAGAAGCTATATGCTTGGTGTCTTGAATATTACTGACCCTATAGTGTATTTTTAAAAACAGGAGTGATGAATATAAGATTCAAGTAAGTAAGCAGTATTCCTTCCTTTGTAAAGGTCAGAAAGGGCAATTATGAAAGGACAGATAAAAAATAGAACTAACAAAGCTTCTTAACTGAAGTTTTTAAGAACACACACAAAAATTAAGATAATTGAGCCTCTTAAAACACTCCATTTATAACTCTTTACCCCTTGGAAAATCTTCATGTATTCCAGGGACACCTATTCTCAGGTTGAAGTACAGTGAACTGCCTCCCAGGAACCAAAGCAAAATTCCCAAAAGATCAAAGAGTCCCTAGACTTGGAGCCCAGCTTTACCACTATCACATGCCCAGGAAAGGTTTGCTCCATTTATCCAGAACTTTTGCTGCATCCAGGCAAGGAATGATGTGCCTTCATACAAGCAAGTAGAGCACAAAATATCCTGGATATCAACTAACATCCTCATTCCAGCTAATTGAAAAGCCAGTAACAGAATTCAGGTTTCATGATTCTTCATCTAAGTTGTGAATGGAGGTTTAGCCAACTTCTGAAAATCTGTATTACTCCCTCCACTGTAGAATCAGCTTTGGGAAATGGGCTGACAAGCCAGGGACTATGATTCCCTGGCCCCTAGCAGTTAGTGGCAGCCTTGTGATTGAGTTCTGCACAAAGGAATGTGACAGAAACAGCATGAGCCATACACAGCCTTGCTCATAAAATCCTACCAGTGGCACTTCTCTGTGATCTTTTCTCCCCAAACTGGCTGTGATAGAGACAACAGAGACTGCATATTGAAAACAAAGAGCCTCTTTCAACTAGACCCTGTTTTGCTGACAATTTGTCCAATACATCATTAGAAGCAAGAAATAAACCTGAATTATTCTTGAGTCAATATAAATCTTGGAGTCCATTTGCCATGACAGTTAACTGACCTTAACTAATACATCAGAGTTCATGACACACCACCTTCTCCTCTCTTTGATCTGTTGAGTCATTGTGACCCTTTGTAATATGTAAAAAGTTTAGTATATTATGACAGTTAATTTTATATGTCAACTTGATTGGGCCAAAGGGTATTCAGATAGATGATTTGACATTTTATGGATGTGTCTATTAGAGTGTGTCTAGATATAAGCAATATTTGAAATGGTAGATTGAATGAATCTCTTGACCCTCCACAAGGTGTGTAGGCTTCATCTAATCCAAAGAAGGCCTGAGAATAAAAGATGGATTAAGAAATCTCTTTGCCTATCTTTAGGCTAGAACATATATTTAATTATGTCTTCAGACTTGTCCTCATAGTGGGACCTATATTGTCCACTTCCTGTCTCCCTGATGGCCAAAAGAAGATCCTGGGACTTCACAGCCTCCACAACCACATGAAGCAATTCCTTATAGCATTTTTCCTGACCCCAACTCTCTTTCTATCTCTACTTATGTGAAGAAAAAGAGAACAGAAAGGGTGGGGGATGGAAAGGAAGAAGATGGCAAGGGATGTGAACCAGCAGAGAGAAAGGCAAGACTGAAAGAGTAAGTAATTGATTGATTCTCTGGGAAATCCAGACAACTGAGACTAGTAGCTGGAGCTGCATTGGCTACCTAGTGAAATGCAAAAATGTTAACAGCATCTTTTGCCTCATTGTTGAGGAATAGCATAGTATGTCCTAAGAAATAAGTTTTAAACATGGAAGAAACAGATGCCTGTTTTCTCCAATGATCCTTTTAATGCACCATCCTGGGAGACAGATATACAAAAATCTATATATTCATTCACAATCCAGTGAGTGAGTATGGTGGTCTGATTGTAAATGGCCTCCATAGCCTCGGGTATTAATGATTAAGCTTTCAATTTAAGTCTCCAATAGGCAGAGCCCTGCTAGAGGAGGTGTGTCACTGGGGGCAGCTCTTGAGTGAAGCTGTAAGGTGTGTGTTGAGAGTCAGTTCGTACTTGCTGGTGCTGGCTATTATCTCTCTGCTATGAATTTATGATGGGAGTGATCCAGCTTCCTCCATCATGATGAAGCTTCCCCTGAAATCAGTAAGCCTTTCCTTATAGATAAACCCTTTCTTCCCATAAGCTGCTTCTGGTCGGGTGTTTGTCCAAGCATTGAGAAGGTACTGCAACAGAAAATTGGTATCAGGAGTGGGGTCATTTCTGTGGTGACTCTGACCATGTGGTTTTGGTCTTTTGGAATGTGTCTGGAGAAGGACTATGGAAGGATTTGGAACTTTGGACTGAAGAAGTCTTGTAGTGCTGTAAACAGCATGATGGGATATTCTGGTGAGAGTATGAAAATTCTAAATGTAGAGTGAATTGTGGACTGTAAAAGTTTGGTTTATGAACTCTCAAAGGGGAAGGAGAGAACTTTGTTGGTACTGGGTTACTATCAGAAAAGGCTGGATGCATTCTGCCCATATCCTGAGAATCTGAGCGAAGTTGAGTTTAAAAACGGTGGATTGGTGTCTTAGAAAAAGTATAGAACAGAAAGATATGAAATATGTACAATTTATTACAGGAAAAAATTCAATCAAGTTTGAAGTTATAGGCACAGAGACTAGTTTAGACTTAAACTACGTTGTTAAGGAGATTACCACCATTAAATGTGGGCCAACTATTTTGCATTCAGACATTGATAAAGATGCCCTGTGGGTAAAACCCAGCCAATGGAAGGCTCAAGCTAGTGAGAATGCAATTTTTTTTGAAAGAAGCTTGAAGGAAAACTGGTGAAGGAGTATCCTGCTCTTCAAGGTCAAGCCTTACTCCTCCCTGAATTTAAAGAATTTGGCTATGCTTCCCACCTGGTACTGGTTTTGGAAGCATGAGAATTCAGGAAAGACAGTCAGGAAGTATACATGGTTTCAGAAGCCACTGAAATGTGACAATGTGAAGCAGAGTTGAAATCCTTATATAGAAACCCTGTAAGACCATTGTATGAGATATGAAGATAAGTCATGGGTTGCAATAGAGACCCTAGAGTTTGGATACCAGGACTGGATGGCCAGCAAGGAAAGCTTTAGGTCTGGCTCAGATGTATCTATCCAGACAGCAAGTAGACAGTGAAGGGGAAACTGTCAAAGTCTTCTGGAGCCAAAGGACTTCATCACAGGTCCCAGATGAAATATGGAACTGCAGGTGTTTGATGTTTTTCCTGCTGGCTACTGACATAGTGTTGGTCCAGTCTTTCCTTGTTAGGCTTGCTTTTTGCAATGGGGATGTTTACTCTGTGCCATTATGTCTTCGAAGTATGTAACTTGTACTTTGATTTTACAGGGCTCACAGTTAAGAGATATTCGCGAATCTCAGATGAAACTTTGGACTTTTGAACAGGTTTAAAATTGATAAAGACTCTGGGGACCTTTGAAATTAGACTGAGTGTATTTTGCATTGTGAAATGATCATGAGTCTATGAGGGACGAGGCAGAATGTGGTGGCTTGATTGTAAATGTCCCCCATAATCTCAGGAACTTTTGATGAAGATTAAACTTCCTACTTAAGTCTCCAGCCAGCAGAACCCTGCTGGAGGAGATATGTCGCTGAGGGTGGATCTTGAGTCTAGACCTAAGATGTGTATTGAGAGTCAGCTTGTACTTGCTGGTGCACATCATGGTATATGTATGCATACATTTACACATTTACACATTTACACATATATCATAAATGCACATATTATTATACATATAAAAACAAACTCCCTGTGGCTGGCTGTGGAAGTACTGTGTGGAGAAAACTCACTGTGACTCAGAGGGTTTAATTCTTCACTCCAATTCTTATACTTCTTTGCTCTGTGTCCCTTTAAGCCTTAGTTTTCTCAGCTGAATTATAGAATGAAGCTAAGGTCATCACTAATTCTAAAATGTTACGTGTTCTCTAATGTCTCATAAAAGTGCTATCTTCTCTTAATCCTGGAGCATAAGTTTTAGTCCTGTGAGCTAGTGGCACTGAGTGTTATTGCTTCCCTGGTGAAGCTGGCATAGATGGAGTATATGCTCTATCTGATCTTTTATAATAATTACTACTGAGCAAGTTTACAAAGATCATATTAGACCATCCATCTTGCAAAAACTGCACGTGGCCATCTGAAATGTGAATCACATTGTCTGGCACAGGTTTGAGTGTGACTCAGAGGGGGGATAAAACAGTAATTGGGTTAACAGCACAAGGGCCATCTACATGAAATAATAAATGAAACACAAAAATAAATTTCTACCACCAAGAAGAAATAATTACCCACCTATGATGTGCATTCATTTGAGAATATTTTTGGATTACAATTTCACAGATAATCACTGTGGTTGTAACAAACTCCAAATTCCTTGTAGCTTCAGATTTTAGCGCTTATAACACCCACATGGGAGTCCCAAAATGACAAGCCAAGACTAAGAAATCACTCTGAGCATCTTAAATCCAAACCAGGGTCAATTCTAGGGCCTGGGGATTCATTGGTAAATAAAAATGAAAAAAATCTCTTCATGCAGGGTATCTTTCTACTCTCACACTACTATAGGAAAATATTATAAAATAATGACTTGCATATAATAAAAACCTATTTTTCATAGTTGTGTAGGCAGGGAAGAGTAAGGTCAAGGCCAATTTGGTGTCTAATGGAGGCCATTTTCTGGTTTGTAGATTGTACATTCTGCCTAGGTCCTCACATAGGGTAAAGAATGAGGAGTCTCCTTGGATCCACTTTTATAAGGGAAATATCTCATTCAGGAGGACTCTGCCATCAATACTGCCGAATTCCTGAAGGCCTCACCTCCAAATGCTACAACATTAGGGACCAGGTTTCAACATATAAATTTGGGAGGAGACAAATATTTCATGTATAGCATATGAAAATCATAGTCTAGTGAGTAATTTACCTCTTGTCCTAGAATAATAAAATAAGCCTTCAGTCAAAAACAACATTTGAGGGGCCTGGGCAGAAGGCTCAATCAATACAGCATTTGAACTACAAGTGTGGGGACCTGAGTTCAGATGCCCATCACCCACATAAATGCTGAGTAGGAATGTTAACATACCTGTATTACCACCTTTTTGGGAGATGAAGACAGGGGATCCTTGAGGCAAGCTAGCTAGTCAGTCTAATGGGTGAGTTCTGGGCTCGAGTAAGAGACACTGTGTCAATAAATAAGGTGGACAACCATTGAAGAAATCAAGAAGGAAATCAAAAAATTCAGTCAAATAATGAAAACACAACATACTAAAACTTAAGGGACACAATGAAGGCAGTCAGTCCTAAGAGGGAAATTTACAGCATTAAATGCATATATTAAAAAATTAGAAAGATCACAGTTAAGCAACTTAATGCTTCACCTTAAGGTCTTGGAAAAAGAATAAAAAGGCAAACCAAAAATCAGTAAATATTAAGAAATAATAAAGGTAAGGGTAGAAATTAATGAAACAGAAACCACCACCACCACCCCCCCAAAAAAATACAAAGAATCAATGAAACAGAGTTGGCTCTTTGAAAGGATAAGCAAGATTGATAAACCCTTAGCAAATCTGACCCAAAAAAGAGAGAGAGAAGAGACACAAATTAATAAAATTAGAGTTGATAAGGCAATTCAGAAAATCATAAGGATATACTCCACCAAGTTTGAAAATGGAAGATTTCCTAGATATATATGACCTACCAAAACTAATGAAGATAAGATAAACCATTTAAACAAACCTATAACAAGCACTGAGATCCAAAGACTTATAAAAAAATCTCCCAACTAAAAAAGTCCAGGCCCAGATGGATTTACTGGTAGAATCTATCACCCCTTCTCTGAAGCACTAACATCAATGCTTCTCAAACGTTTCCATGAAATAGAAAAGGAAGGAATACTACCCAATTCCTTCTACAAAGCCAGTGTTGCCCTGATGCCAAAACAAGACAAAGACAGAACAAAAAAGAAAATTACAGACCAATCTCCCTCATGAACATAGATGCAAAAATTCTCAACAAAATACTGGCAAACAGAATGCAAGAACACATCAAAAAGATCATTTACCTGACCAGGCAGGGTTTATCCCAGAGATGCAGGGGTGAATCAATATATGCAAATCAATAAATGGACTGATGTAAAAAAAATCATAGATGAAGGAAAAGCATTTGACAAAATCCAACATCCGTTCATGGTAAAAGTCCTAAAGAAAGTAGGAATAGAAAAAACATATCTCAATATAATAATGGCTATTTATGACAAACCTATAGCCAACATTATATTAAGTAGAAAAAAGCTTGTAGCATTTCCACTAAAATCAAGAACAAGACAAGAGTGTCCACTGCCCCACTTTTATTTAATATAGGACTGGAATTCTAAGCTATAGCAATAAGGCAAGAGACACAAATCAAAGGGATACAAATTGGAAGGAAGAGATCAAATTATGATAATTTGCAGATATGATTCTATACATTACAGGCCCAAAGACTCTATCAACAAACTGTTAGAGTTGATAAACACTTTTAGCAAAGTAGCAAGATACAAAATTAACACACAAAAGTTAAAATTTCTTCCCATATATGAACAACACACAGGTCAAGGACGAAACCAAGGAAACACTTCCAATTCGCAATTGCCTCAAAAAAAAAAATAAATAAATAAAGTACTTTGGAATAAACCTAACCAAGGAGTGAAGGATCTCTATAATGAAGACTTTAAGAGAAAAATTGCAGAAGACACTAGAAAATGGAAAGATATCCCATGTTCTTGGATTGGAAGAATCAATATTGCAAAAATGTCAATCTTAACAAAAGCAATCTACACATTTAATGCAATCCCCATTAAAATTCCAATGGCATTCTTCACCAAAATAGAAAAAATAATCCTTAAATTTATTTGGAAGCACAAAACACCTCAAATAACCAAAACAATTCTAAACAACAAAAATAAAGCTGGCAGTATCACCATACCTGATTTTAAGATATATTACAGAGCCATAACAACAACAAAAAAAAAAAAGCATGGTACTGGCATAAAAACAGGCACATAGATCAATGGAACAGAATAGAGGACCTAATGCAAACCCCAGTATTTATAGCCATCTGATTTTTTACAAAAACGTCAAAAATATTCATTGGAGAAAAGGATATCTATATTTCCAATATATCTATATTGGAAAAACGGGATATCTATATGTAGAAGGATGAAGAGAGATCTGTATCTCTCACCATGACCAAGGATCAAGTCCAAATGGATCAAAGACCTTAATATCAGACCCAAAACTCTGAATCTGCTAAAGGAAAAAGTAAGAGAAACACTTCAACACATTGGCCTAGGCAAGGACTTCCTGAACATAACCCCAGTTGCTCAGGAAGTAAAACCACTTATCAACCACTGGGACCTCATGAAATTAAAAAGCTTTTGTACAGCAAATGATACTGTGAATAGAGCAAAATGCAACCTACCCAATGGGGAAAAAATCTTTGCCAGCTATATATCTGCCAGAGGATTAATATGTAGAATTTAAAAAGAACTCAAAAACTAAATAACAAGAAATCAAACAACCCAATCAAAAAATGGGCCATGGAACTGAATAAAGAGTTCTCAAAAGAAAAAAAGTCAGATGGCCTATAAATAACCAAAAACATTTTCTACCTCCTTAGCAATCAGGGAAATATAAATTGAAACTACTCTGAGATTCATCTCACTCCTGTCAGAATGACTACCATCAAGAAAACAAATGACAATAAATGCTAGCGAGGATGTGGAAAAATAGGAATGCTTCTACACTGTTGGTGGGAATATAAATTGGCACAGCCATTGTGGAAAGCAATGTGGAGGTTCCTGAGACAGCTGAAAATAGATTTACCATATGACCCAGCTAAACCACTCCTTGGTATATATCCAAAAGACTCTATACACCTTAGAGATACTTGCTCACCCATGTTTATTAGGGCTCTACTTACAATAGCTAGGAAATGGAACCAGCCTAGATGTCCCTCAACTGATGAATAATGATGATGTGGTTCATTTATATACAATGAAGTTCTATTCCATGTTAAGGAAAAGTAAAATTATGAAATTTGCAGGGAAATGGATGGATCAGAAAAGGATTACACTAAGTGAGGTAACCCAGGACCTCATGTTCTCTCTCATAGGTGGATCCAAGCTACAAATGTTTAGATTTATATGTGAGTTGGAGTAAAAGTCAATAATAGAGGACAGTAAGCTAGAAAGAGGAGTACAAGGAAGAGAGGAGAGGGGAGAATTAAGGGGAGGGTATTGTATATTTGTAAATAAATTAACAGATTAAGGGGGGTGAGATGGCCTAAACGGGAACAGGGGAAGATGCCTTCCAGGGTGGTAAACCAAGTTTTATGGACTATTCTGGTGAGAATTTGAAAATGCTAAGTACAGAGAGAATGGTATTTGGGGACTTGGCTTATGAAATTTCTAAGGGGAAGGGAGACTGCAAAGAACTGGATTGAAACTGTGTTACTGGAATAAGGGCTGGACACATTCTACTGTCTGTGTCCAGAGATCTTGATCAAGGTTGAATTTAAGCAATGGACTGGTGTGCTTGGCTAATGATTTGGAACTGAGAATTTTAATATTTAAAGTTGGAAAAAACTCAAAGCAAGTTTAACTTATTGGCAAATAGTCTGGCTTTAGGCTACATTAGCATTCCTAAAGAATATGGCCGAATTGCTTTACATTAAAATAATGGAAAGGATGCCTGAGGTGCTTCCACCCAGGAAGGACTGAATGATAGACTGTACAAACTCTTTTGAAAGGAGATAGCTGAAATGAAGGAACCAGCAGGTTTCTTCAAGATTTGTTTCATCTCTGAATTAACAGTATGGCTGTGTCCTGCATACCTGGTAATGCTTTTGGAAGCATGAAAAATGCATGCGTGGAGTGGGTAATGAAGTACACACAGTTCCAGGAGATGCTGTTGAGATGCAGAAACGGAACAGGGCATTAAGTCCCTGATTGGCCAGTAAAACCATTGGAAGATGGACTATGGTTTGCAATGGAGACCTGAAGATATTTGAATATACCAGGACTGTGCAAGGGCTACCATGGAGTGCTGTTGACTAGGAATGGAAGTTTTCCCCAGCTACTCAGCCAAGTTGGAGGGGGGTAAAATTGGAAAATCTGGAGACTGTCAATCACTGGTTGTGATATTATACTTGAACTGCAGATGTTTGATGTTTGCCTAATGGTTGTTGAGTTTGCATTGGTCCAGTCTCTCCTTGTTATGCCTCATAGCAGTTGGAAATGTTTACTCTGTGCCATTATATGTTAAAAGCATGTAACTTGTTTTGATTTTACAGAATTCAGCTAAGGGACCTTGCCTTGTGTTGGGGGGGGGAGATTATACATTTCAGGTTGGACGTAGGATAGTTATATCATGTTAGGTGGAATTATGATCTTGTTACTATCTTCATTTGAAATTAAGTATGATGTAAGGAAATATAGTTTGATGTCACATTGACAAGGGGTAGACTTGTGATGCTTAAGTTTTGTTGTCAACTTGGCCTGTTTAGTAATCTTGGGTGGGTCTTTGAGGATGATTACAGGAAAGCAACCCTCTTGGGGCAGGATGTAAGGAGGCTCAAGGGATCTAGAAACAAACATCCCTTCCTGGGAGGGCAGTTCAAGATGGAAAATCCAGAGACTCAGGGAATCAGCAAGTCTGGGAAAGGGGTGTAAGACCACACCCTAAGGTTATATAAAGCTCTCTCTCTCACTTCCCCCTGCCTCTGTGTGTGTGTGTGTGTGTGTGTGTGTGTGTGTGTGTGTGTGTGTGTGTGTGTGGTGTTGGTGATAGCTTCTCTCTCCCTCTCCCTGTTTGGATCTGTGAAAGGGCGCCAGCCCCATGCGCCATTATGGAACTTCCCCTGGATCTGTATCTTCAATAAATCCCTTCCTTCCATAACTGTGCCTGATTTGGAGGTTCATCCCAGTAGTGTTTGGCTGACTACAACGTCTGAGATCAAATATCTAGCCTTCACACACACAGGTGTATCCACACATATGCAAATACACATACACCACACACAAGTATGCATAAAACTAAACAAAATATTATTTGAATAGCATGAGGTGATATCCTTTTAGACTTTTAAAAGATATTTCATTTATTTATTTGAGAGGGAAAAAGAGACAAAGAGATCAGAGAATGGACATACCAGGGCCTCCTGCCACTGCAAATGAACTCCAGAGGCATGTAACACTGGATATCTGGCTTTACATGGGTACTGGGGAATTGAATCTGGGCTGTCAGGCTTTGCAAGCAAGTGCCTTTAACCATTGAGCCATCTCTCCAACCCACTTCGATCATTTTTAAGGCAAAGGTGTTCCTTTTAAAAACCTCCACCTTACTGGTATCCATTACCAAAGGCAAAGGATGTGGGTCATGCAGGTCAAACAAAGTAGCTAATGACACCTGATAAAAATTACCACCTGGCAGTTGCCTAGCTCAACAGAATGAACACCTATGTCTTGGAAATCTTTACTTAACTTCAGTGACCAAATTAAGGTTCAGTAGAGATTTCCCAACTTCTTATACAACTTCCTTTAATACAAATGCCACAGATCACTTATTTTAAATCAGAAACTTGAGACAGGAGAGATGGCTCAGTGATTGAAGGTACTTTCTTTCAAAGCCTAGTAGCACTGGGTTTGATTCCCCAGCACCCACATAAGCCCAGATACACAAAGTGGCATGTGCCTAGAGTTTGTTTGCAGTGACAAGAGGTTCTAGCATGTTCATTCTCTCCGTCTTCTCTTTTCTGTCTCATATTCTCTCTCTCTTCCTGCTTCTCTGCTTCAAAATAAATAATAAAAAATATATTTTAAAAATAAAAACCTAATTTGTCACAACTCCAGCTTATTGTAGGAATGATGACTGAAGGCCATCTCAAACTCTCATCCTCTACTACTATTGTTGGTAATACCTCAACAACAGTGGACACAAACAAATCACTGTGTGACTTAACCTGAAAAATCAAGTCATCCCAGGAAAACTCAAGTCTAGAAACCTAAAGAATAGGAATTTTCAAACGAATGCAACACATACA